>ML798855.1:58066-78911 GCA_009831015.1 Picea engelmannii
AATCGACAAAGTGAAGATTGGAATTTATGTCAACATTATAACAATGAGTGTTTATATCATGGACCTCTATATGGATTAACATGACCATGAGAGGATTAAAGTAGGAAAATATGAAGAAAGTCTTGAAACCTCGAATAACCCTCTACATATAAATTGACAATGGCAATGTGATTTTGTTTCTTTGTCATGCAAGACACAATGAAAAGAAGGGTAATTCTTTGAAAAAATATTATAAAATATTTGACATGGCCATTTCCAACCTCTCATGTTTAATCCTTAAAACTTATTATTGCCTCTTCCCAAAATTTTATTTTTGCATGTTGCACCAATTTTAAAGTTTGCACATTGCTTGGAAAAGATGCTTGCCACATGTCACATGTCACAAGACTTTCATAGTTGCATATATCATGTCACAAGATTTTGGAAGTTGCATATTCCATATTCAAGTTCTATTTGTTTCCTAGACTCCATATCCCAAGCACAAGGCACTAGGTCTTGCTTGCATTCTCACGTCTTGAATCAAAGAGTATTGAATCAATATATACCAAGTCTTATAAGAGAAGCTGAAATTATCATTAAGTGTATAACAAAATTACATTCACAGATATATACAAGCCATAGAAATAGCCTTGTGTATATTATTAGATGAAAAAGTACCCATAATGTCAATGCATTATATGCATCATTACATGTTCAACTATATAATGTACATCTAACTGTATTATAAAATTATTACATGACATCATGAATTTCTTTTAGTCTTCTTTTGTGCTTTCCAGGTCTTAAGTAATTCATCCATATCCACGTCTTCGTTTACTGGGTGCTCTTCAACAACTGATGTTGTTTCAGTCCTTTCACGCCGAGTACGTCTGGTCTCACACCCACAGAGTGGATGCTGCTGTGAGGGGCCATCACCTACAAAAATAAAAAATATTAAGTTTATATGGCCAATTTTTAAATATCATTGAAGTAGTTCATTAATATTAAAAAAAAACTATGCAATGTAATTATTTACCTGGTCCTCTAGTCGGCACCATTGGAATAGCTACCGACCTATTCACTTGATCTTTAGGTCGAGGAGGATCAACTATGACATTCTTTGCCATTGAAATGTCAAAATTTATAAGTACATAATTATTAAGTATATGATTAATATATAGACATTTTACCGTCGCGAGCCTCAGTCACAGGAACATCTTGGGGCTACACCTCATTGGGATGGGGCTGCTGGGGAGCACCATGATCTCCTAGATATGTTTCTCTATCAACGCTATATTGTCCAATACTAATGGTTTCATTGATAGTGCTTCTCCCCTGATTAAAACAAAGTTAGACATTAAATTATGGACGATATCAAACATTTACATATTTTATAAGTAATGAACGGTTAATGTGGACTGATTTTTATTTAACTTATCCCACAAATTGGATCTTGGGGTCTGCCCCATGCTTTTCCTACAATCAACCATGGATTTATAACCATACTTTTAACCAAGTTGGAGGTCTTCCTCCATGGTTTCAGTTCCGAAGTCGTCACCCTGCATTGCATAAGGGTATGGTTTTTTAATGTTTTTGGCTACAATTACTTGAAAGTTGTAAGGTGATACAAATAATATTCTTAAGATGTTTGTGTACTTGCGATTCGTGACTGTAACCTCGAGTAGCTACCTTGGCCTAGCTTGTGTTGGCCATGTTTGGCAATCGTTTATTTGGTTTCCTTCGAAGTGTAAGGCAACCTATCATCAAAATTTCAAGTATGTTATATATAACCACACTTTTATTTAGATTTAAAGAAAAATAAAGCTGGTATTGAAATCAAAATATTGTAATTTACCTTGGTGTATCAGTTATTTGTTCTCCTGTTTTTTTCAGAATCTTCTCTTTTGCATCATCAATGATCACCTTCCACTCCCTCTCTGGAATTGAGGGAGGATGCTCATACCTAGGATTTCCTGCCAAGCTTCATCTATAAACATCCCGTGTATATTTTAAATATTCACCCGCTACAGAGGTGACTTCTTTTTTATTGAACGTGTCTACTCCAAAGAGGCCTTCAAGATAATCCATAAGTTCCTTTTTGAGGTTGGAATTCTGGCAATTCCACCTCATGCGTAAGGTTTCCCCAAAAATCATCAAGGCCTTTCTCTCTAGATGTCTATAAAAAAGGTCATTTCCTACACACAAAAGGATATGATCATTAATTTAAAATTAATAATCTAGATGATTTCTGTATGAGAAGGACAACATTAAACGATTAAAATATGAATTAAAACTACCTGGGAGTCTTGATTTTTTTAATGGAAGTCCATTATCGTCGACCAAAAATGTGCACAGAAGGGTCCCCATGCTTATCACACGTCTAGCTCTAGGAAATGCAACCATGTCAACCACATCACCATGAGCCTCATCTTTGCCACCATCTCTAGAATCTAATCGAGGTGTGGATGTCTGGTGGTGCGTGTCATGGATCCTATCTAAATTAGGTGTGGAAGATGGAGTAGTAAATAGTACTGTAGCAACAACATCTCACGAAACTCAAAAATGCTGCTCCGTTAGGTTTTTATGCCCTCAGGAGAAATTGGCCAAGAGTACCCGAAATGGTTTGGGATGCGACTTGCAACTGGGCATATAAAAAATATCAAGACTCGGATTGAGGAATCGTTGACTCCGATGGATTTTTGGGATAGGATTTCATCTAGAGAACCCCTCACTCATGGGTGCCATGCCTCAAAAGTTGCTTTAATCATTGATTTCGAGAACTAGTGTTTTTCTCAGTTTGAAGCAATGAAATATTTGGATTAAGGGGAAAATTTATGAAACCATGCCTCGGGAGTGGATGGATAATTTGGTCACCTAGTCCATGCCTAAACAAGCCTTCAACATATCACAGAACTCAAAAATTTTGCTCCGTTAGTATTTTATGCCCTGAGTGGGAATTGGCCAAGAGTCCTCGAAATGGTTTGGGATGCGACTTGCAACTGGGCATAAAATGAAAACCGAGACTTAGATTTAGGAACCGTAGTTTTTGTTAGATTCCTGGCATAGTATTTTAGCTAGATCACCCCTCACTCCCGGTTCCAGCCATTTTTTTCATCAATTTCAATAACTAGTGCTTTACTTAGTAAGAAGAAATGCAACATTTGGATTTAGGGGTACAATTTACGAAACCATGCCTCTAGAGTGGATGGAAAATGTGGTCACCTAGTCCATGCCTAAACAAGCATGCAAAATCTCATGGAGCTCAAAAATGCTGCTTCGTTAGGTTTTTATGCCCTCAGGAGCAATTGGCCAAGAGTCCCCGAAATGGTTTGGGATGCGACTTGCAACTGGGCATATAACAAATATCGAGACTCAGATTGAGGAACCATAGAATATGATGGATTCATAGGATAGGATTTCATCTAGAGTACCCCTCACTCATGGGTTCCATGCCTCAAAAGTTTCTTTAATCATTGATTTCAAAAACTAGTGTTTTGCTTAGTTTGAAGCAATGCAACATTTGGATTAAGGGACAATTTATGAAACCATGCCTTGGGAGTGGATGGATAATTTGGTCACCTAGTCCATGCCTAAACAAGCTTGCAACATCTCATAGAACTCAAAAATGTTTCTCCATTATTTTTTTATGCCCTGAGCGGGAATTGGCCAAGAGTCCCTGAAATGGTTTGGGATGTGACTTGCAACTGGGAATAAAAAAAAAACCGAGACTCAGATTGAGGAACAATCGTCTCTATTGGATTTGTGGCATAGGATTTTAGCTAGAGCACCCCTCACTCCCGGTTCCAACCCCTCAGAAGTTGTTTTTTTCATTGATTTCGATAACTAGTGCATTGCTCAGTAAGAAGCAATGGAACATTTGTATTTAGGGGTCCAATTTACAAAACCATGCCTTTGGAGTAGATGGAAAATGTGGTCACCTATTCCATGCCTAAAAAATCATGCAAAATCTCATGGAGCTCAAAAATGCTTCTTCGTTAGGCTTTTATGCCCGGAGGAGGAATTGCCAAGTGTCCCCGAAATGGTTTGGGATGCGACTTGCAACTGGGCATAAAATGAAAACCAAGACTCGTATTGAGGAACCATCGACTCCAATGGATTCCTAGGATAGGATTTCAGCTAGAGCACCCCTCACTCCCAGGTTCCATGCCTCAGAAGTTTCTTTACTCATTGATTTCAAGAACTAGTGTTTTGCTCAGTTTGAAGCAAACCAACACTTAGATTAAGGGGTCCAATTTATGAAACACTACCTCAGGAGTGGATGGAAAATATAGTCACCTAGTCCACACCTAAAATATCTTTTGGCATCTCACGGAACTCAAAAATGTTGCTCTGTTAGTCTTTTATGCCCTGAGCGGGAATTGGCCAAGAGTCCCCGAAATGGTTTGGGATGCGACTTGTAACTGGGCATAAAACAAAAACCGAGACTTGGATTGAAGAACCGTCATCTCTGTTGGATTCCTGGCATAGGATTTTATCTAGAGCACCCCTCACTCCCAATTCCAACCCCTCAGATGTTGTTTTTTTCATCGATTTCGATAACTAGTGCTTTGCTCAATAAGAAGAAATGCAACATTTGGATTTAGGGGTCCAATTTACGAAACCATGCCTCGGGAGCGGATGGACAATGTGGTCACCTAGTCCATACATAAAAAAGCATGCAAAATCTCACGGAGCTCAAAAATGCTACTCCGTTAGGATTTTATGCCCGGAGAAGGAATTGCCAAGAGTCCTCGAAATGGTTTGGGATGCGACTTGCAACTGTGCATAAAACAAAAACTGAGACTTGGATTGAGGAACCGTCGACTTCGATGGATTCTTGGGATAGGATTTTAGCTAGAGCACCCCTCACTCCCAGTTCCAACCCTCGTAAGTAGTTTTTTTCATCGATTTCGATAACTAGTGCTTTGCTCAGTAAGAAGTAATCCAACATTTGCATTTAGGGGCCAATTTACGAAACCATGCCTCGGGAGCAGATTGATAATTTGGTCACCTAGTCCATGCCTAAAAAATCTTGCATAATCTCACGGAACTCAAAATTTTTCTCTGTTAGTCTTTTATGACCTAAGCGGGGATTGAGGAACCGTTGTCTTTGTTGGATTCCTGGCATAGGATTTTATCTAGAGAACACCTCACTCCCGGTTCACACTCCTCACTCCCGATTCACTCTCAATTCATGATTGGATTCTAGTTTCCCTAAACATTAGTTTTGAGGCTGCATGTATTACTTTCCAAGAGGTTGGGATAATTTTGGAGAAAGAAGAGAAACCTCACTTATTTTCGAGAAAAGGGACACAACACTCCCTATTGTAGGGGAAGGCTAGTATAAGAAGTAGCATTTACCATATAGAAGGGGGATAAAAGTAGTTTTTGACCACTAATTCCAGAATGGGATCATCCTTTTTAAGCATGAGAATGACTAAAATATATTCAAGGTAATTTTATATATTTCCATCAAGGACATGGACAATTCTGATGTGGACAATTTTGCATGGAGGCATTTCTCCCAGACCTCTTCATGAAAGATTATGAATCTATGGTGCATGTAAAAATATGTGAGATATGGGTTTATGATAATATTTTGAATTTTCCAATAACATTCTCCATTGGCCTTGTGTAAGCCATTCCATTTGGTGTTTGTTGCACTAAGTGTAAAGAACAATATTGGAGAATTATAAGATGTAAGTTAGGTATGAGCTATTTGTTAACTCTTTATTACCTTTTATTTTAATTGAATTCATATTTTGTATTGATCAAATGAGGAATTAACCCGAAACTGATGCCATTAGACACAAACTCAATCCTAAGGCCAACTAAGGAGAAAAAAAAACACACGCTAATTTATCTAGGAGTCAAGCATGCAAACAAACCTTCTCACAAAGAAGCGCTAGTTGGTGATGGAATTCAACATCACAGAATCAATGCCCGAAGAGGATGAGTTTCGTTGGGTGGGAAAGTTATGTTGACAACTTGCTTAATGAACTAACACCCTAGTGCAAGTTATCTTACCGAGCAGTGGGCAACCCTCCAAGGAGTCTGAGTGAGTCTAGCCAACATCGATCCCAGGTACAACACCACCTTCCCTATGCTGTCACCTTATGTAGGAAGTCTAAAATATTATGGCATCTATGGTACCACCTACTATACCAAAGCATAGGGGGGATAGTCGACAGTTGACACCAAGACCAACAAAGCAGGGTTGATTACTCTGAGGGCCCCAATGCGACCTTGTGATTGACCCTTGTGTTAGAAGGGCTTCCCAAAGTCAGTGATATAGAAACTAGATTTCACTTCCTAACTCAAGGATTTATGTTTTTTTAGCAACTTTGGAAATTTACTCTCACAATCCTATTCCAAATCTCTACACCTAAGCTAAGATGGGTTTGAAGAGCCCTAGAAAAGTTGCTAGATAAATTTTAATTAACGTTTGATTTTAGGCTGTTGTTACTCAAAGGAGTGGTTGTGAAACTGATGGCATTTTGAATCGACTCTTTAAACCATGCAAGAGGAAAATGAAATGCAAGAAATTCAACTTTGATGAAAACTAGCTATGGGAAGGAGCAAGAGGTTTTAAGAAAAGAAATAATTTATTGATATATTACTATGTGTGCAATACTGCAAAATGATCCAAATTTTAAAAATACCATGCAAATGTCATAGTTCACTTAGTACACCTATAGAAAATTGAATCAAATGTCATCATTTCTAACATAGTAAACTATTATGATTATAGATACCACCATACACATCTTGAATACTTAGTAAGAAAAAATGATACAAATTCTTGTTTCATAAGAGGAATGTCACATAAGGATTTCAAAGTAAGATACAACATTCATTTACATGATCTAGGTTCCTATTCATGCCCCCCTTCATTGGACCAAAAGAAAACACGATTCAAAAATCCATCCTCTCCTCTTTTTAAGAAAACATGATTCAATTACATCCTCTCCTCTTTTTAGTCCTTGCAAAGCAAAGACTATAATTTTTAATAGTGACTAGGGGGAAGAAAAAAGCTTGAAACTATTTTATATTAGAGAGTATATAGGGGCACACACATGCATTTACTTAACCCAAGAGGGTGGCGGTGAGAATATGCATGATGGAAACTATTGTTTAGATGGTTGTGATATAAATGCATGCAAATCAACAAGAAAATATATGGGTAAATATGACGGTATTGAAAAATAATTCAATAGTTTAATTTGGCCAATATAAAAGTATAAAACAAAAGGTATGAAAAATGATTGTTAATTATCCTATGACTAGTTCTTATTATCAATGTTTTTACCACCTTTGGCTTACATCTCCAAGGAGATGCAAGCCTATCATATTAGGGTTTACAAGGAGATGTAAGTAGGCCATCTAACCTTTTCTCCATCTTACAACGCTAAGTAGGCCTATCATTCAATATTTCAACAAAACATTGCATATGCCTCAATTTTCTTTCATTAATATGCCTAAGATATGGTTATTCATTCTAAATCTAAGTCAAACAAATGCCACCCTTCCCCAAGTGTCATTGGCATTCTCATTTATACTCCATATTAGGCTACATTGGTCAATTTCCCTCAACCACTAAAGTTAGCACAAATGTCTTCCACTTGTATTAGTGGATGTGATTAATGCATGGAAATGTGTCCCATGATGTTCCAAATAGGCATTGTTAAGGTGCTTGTAGATACTTGATTTGATTGCTTTCTCAAATTGGAGCATCCAAAGTTGATCCAATAGTGGCACTCTTCACCTTGTGGTTTCTCCTAATTATGGTTRGTSATATTTTTGKATTTTCTCTCRGGCATGTTGATGCAGGAGCATCTGCTCACATCRGAAGYTYCTAAAGATTGATTAGGCCTTAGGGTCTTGAACCARCTCAATAAGGGGTTTTTGTAAACTCATTGTAAATTATTTTGAAATTCCTTAGTTTTGGAGTTAAATTATAGAAGGTTTTAGTTAAAGTAGTGAATACCRATTAGTGATGAGTCATAGGAATTAGGTGTCAATGAGTCATGAAACTAAATTTCCAAATTTGTGGAATGACTCGAGGGGATGTAAAAGATCTTAGTTTTGAAACATTGTAGAGGATAGGATTGAAAATTATATTATTAGAATCAGTTCAATATTTACAGGAGTTAGTTGTCGTGAAATGGAAGCTCAATCGTGATCTATATAGTGTATTGGTTATAGAACTAACTCAACACGAGTGGAATTTTCATACAGGTAACTGGAAGTCTGGTATGCCTTGTCTTTGCTTGTAATGTATGAGATATTTCTTATTGATGAAACCGTGGTACAAGAAATAGTTGTGAGATTTGTGAAATAATGTTGACATGTATTTCCCTGTGTTAAATGAGCATATTTGAAGAGAAGAACCTCGCTCGAGTGGAAAGATGAAGAAGTTTGATAGTAAAATAAATCAAGTTACTTCTGGCTAACTATAGGAAGAGAAATAAGCATGCATGAAGGAAGTGGTAATATGATATTTTTGGCCAATAGATAGTTTGGGTCTTTTGGGAAATAGATAGTTTGCAAACATATTCAAATATATCAAGAAAAAAATGACCTATTGGTATATTGATAGACCCAGAAAGAGGGACAATGAAACTCACCATTCTCGCTAGGTTTCGTTTGCATCAATCAAGTGAATCCTTTGTTCCCTCCCACATGCAAACTCAAACTGGATATCCTCCTCATGCAGTGGCCTTGCAGATCCTATGTGCCCTCTATTCTAGATCTCCCCCTCAAGATGTCTCACGGATCTTTGTGCCCTCTATGCACATCTCCTCCTCGCGACAAGGTTTCAGTCTAGTTCTGTTTGGAAAAATCATGGCAGGGTTTCATTTTGGCTATGTTTGGAAAAATTGCGACAGGGTTTTAGTCTGGCTCTGTTTGGAAAATAGGGGTCGACGTCGAGTGTTTCGAAAATATGAGTCACATAGGCGGGAATTCATGTGTATAACATATATCATATGTAACATATAATATATGTTATATGTAACATATAACATATGTTATATATATTATATGTAACATATAATATATCTAATATCTAATATATATTACATACGTAATATATGTAACATATATTATAATGTAATATTTATTATATATTATATATATAATATATGTAATATATATTATTTATGTAACATATAATATATATTATAGAATAATATTAACATATATAATGTTGACGATGACATAGTATAGTAATAATCCATGACAAAGTAAATGACGATAATGAAGACAATGACGATGATAATGATGATGATGATGACAAAGATGACAATGTTGGTTATGGTGATGACAATGATGCCATTAAATTGAGAGGACATGGGTAAATTGAGCACCCTCCAATTTTGAGATGGATGGGATAGAGGCCCCATATATTATCTCAATAAGTGTGCCATTTTAAAATATATCAAACTACCACATCACGAAGTGCATCTCCATAGCACTAAACCCAAGGTATCATGCACCCACTAAGTTATCCAAATGTAAATCAACCAAAATAAAGTGAAGGGGATAGGGGACCACAATCCCTCCACATCACATGAATTGCTCCACTAGGGGAAAACACTTTCAGACAAACCAAAAGCTAGCACTCCCTCTTTGAGAGGAAAGTGTTTTATCCAACACTAGTCTTGTCCCTTTCTACCTCAATTGTACTTGTAACCTACAAATCCAAGTCTACTGCAATCTCAGAATCAATATTCATTGATTCCACACAAGGTTCTTTAAATTCCTCCTAAACATCACTCTCCTCCATCATGGCATCACTCCACCTCCATGTCGACATTCAAGGGCCATTCAAGGAGATGATAGAAATTTCAACACCTCCAGCATCGAGGACACCATTTCTCTTTAATGGGGATGACATATTAAGGCCCTACTTTACCCTCCTTACTTTGGATTACCTAGGAATTAGTAATTAATGTACAAGACCATATTATTTGAATAAGGCCTACTAGGTAGTTAGTTGTTAGTTTCTCAATGTAAAAGGGTCCTATTTATTAAATATGTTGACACTTGAAACTGAAATGGGTTGCAGCAAATCAATCCCGAGGCAACCTTGAACCACTTTGTATTGGAAGGCTGCCCTCCCCCAACCCGAGAGGGATCTCTCGAAAAATGTCACAAAATAAATTGAAGTAAGTGTGAAAACGGTGGGCAGATTTATGGGTGAATAATGGTCTTGGATTTTTGGAGTTTGGGGGTTAAACCAGGGAAATGGTCCATTGGGCATGGAGTCAAATGAAAACCGAAGAAAAGAGATAATAGCAGAGATCACATAACTTGCGGAAAGTGAGGCAAAGTAAGTCTATCCTTCCAGCGTTTTGATAAATCATGATGCGGTAGCGGAAAGAAAAGGAAAGGCCGACGTAGCAAAGGATATATGCAGAATTCTGAAAGTGTAGGCTGGTCTTACACCCGCTGATAGCTAGTGCAGAGGAAAGACATCAAACAATTACATAAAACCCAAATCCATTCATTATAGTAGTGGTCGTACTAAAGTATAACGAAGCCCATCAGTTAGAGGAAAATTAAATAAAAGCAGTTGTGACGGAATAAGGAAGAAATAACATTATGGAAATAATAACACATCAACTGTGAGTAAGGAGAATTATCAGATAAATTCCAAACAGATTTAACACAACTAAAGAAGAGGAAAACATACTGAAAGGAATCGACCATGATGAATCTCACAGTCGCAAATAAAAAATCATCTTTATTACTCCATTAATGGCTTACAAAAAACTCAGTCATTACAATGAAACCCTCTTGACAGAGGTTTTCCCAGTGTTGTTCTCATGCGCCCCCTCCCCCTTCTTTCTGTTACATCTATCCCTCTTTTAAAAGAGAAAAATCTAACATGAAACTCTCAGTGTTCCAGGAAATATGAACCAATTCGCCTTCTTTGGACTGTGCGAATTCCAGGTGCGTCTGTCCAATGCTCCGCAGGCCACTTGAACCGTCGCTAATCATTTTGACAAGTGGAGTTATAGATGATCACTTTGGTCTGGTTTGCATTTGACATGTCAACAACATCCACTGTTACAATATTCAATATTATTCACTGTTATTCTAGAAATTCTGAGGTATTGTGATGAGATGCAAGCTGATATTTTCTCCAGATATGATAGGTATTGGTGGAGTCTAGAGCTCGCTGACGGGCTGTTCAAATTTTTTCATCTGATACGGTCCCAACGTAATCCACACCCTGATCCCTTCTTCAGAGCCATTCGACAACGCAAGTACAAAGTGGGAAGATAAGCTGTCGACTATGGGACCTGCATAGACTGGCTGAGTGGTGTTTTAATGTTGTTGATGCTGTTGCTGCAGCATTTCGAGCTTCATCAGATAGCCCTCCTTCTTGCAGATCACAGCGTAAACTGTGAAAGAAATGAGGAGATTCATGGAAGACTCACTGAAGGGAGAGAAGCCCAATAATATGACAACGGGATGATGGATCGACCAGCTAATCTTAATATCACTCTGTCCTAATTTTATAGACAATATGTCCTCCAACTTATAGTAGCTGAAATTTGAGCCATTATTCAGCCTGGGAAGCCTCTCGTGAAATGGAGACTCATCGGGATGAGTAATCATATCCATGGAAGAGATATCATGAGAGCCCAGATAATGTTCTGATCCCGTTTGCATACACACATGTTCCAGATTGGGGGCATTGGGAATAAGAGAATCCAATACATTTGCAAGCATTTTACAGTCCAAATCGCATGAATTATCGTCCTGTTCGGCTCCTCGGATCGTATTTGTGATCACCCAGAAGAGATGCGTAACATCGGTGAGAACCAAGATTTTTTCCATCATCTGATCTCTATCCAGCACGTCACACTCTATGTATTGGATATTCTTGTGATGCCAAGAGCTAATGGTCCAACGGGCTACTCCATACACCTTCCACGGCCCGCCTGCAATACCGTCTCTCTGTAGAATCTCCGCCAGTCTGCTGCCTACCATTCCCGTCACGCCTGCGATCAGACCAACATGAACCTTATTATTCTTGCTGTCGATATTGTTATGACTATTTCCTCTAGAGCTGCTACAGCTTCTTTTTCCATTTGTGTACTGATCCCGATCACGTCTCACTGGGGTTCCTGTAGTATGGAGCCGAACGACAGAATCTGGAAATACCATCAAAGCTTCTTGTGCGAAACTGACGAATTCCATGTCAGAGGACGGTGGCATTATACTGTGCTCTGTTGTATATTTTCATACTAAGTGTATCTCCATTCCTCACATGCAATGTTGGGACTGGAAACTGTCCATTGAATATGATTACATTATGCGTCTGCGATGCATAGAATATCTATCACCACCTCCTGCGCACTTTTAATAAGGGAACGTGTGTATGCATTCTGTCCTATTAAAACGACATGATAATTTGAATTGGGCCGTTTCTCATTGTTTGTAGTGTCTCGCCACCTCTTTCCTGAAACCCTAAAACTTTCGACTGAAACCGATCTTGCATGCCTTTTTGTTCATGCGATTTAATAACGCCTCTCCTGCATTTTCAATCGGAGGATTCTGACAAGCTATCATCATGGTTCTGCTGTTCTTCTCCGAAAGAATCCTGCAAAAGGCGAGTCAATTTGCTGTCTCGGTATGGAACATGAACTCCTTCTTTGTGTTTCTTTTCATCTCCCAATGCGCTGATGACCTTCCCATAAACCGTACTGCTGCCATTTTGTCTGTCATCAACACTAGACGTATATAATCTGCTCGAAGAAACGTTCACCACCAATGAATCCAAAACATGGTTCATATTATGCTGGAAGGTGCTATCGAATATAATATTCTCATAAGACGCCGCACCTCAGAAGTATAACCCTCATGTAGAGGAGCTACTGAAAAACGCAGAAGCTTCATTACACAGACGATCAGTAACAAGCTGTTGATTAATTGTTTTATCTTCATCGCCATCTCGAGTTTTTAATTTAATGAGTAGAGGTGCTCCTATAATGCATGTGTGAAGAATATATTAAACATGGGAGTGATCCCGTGAATGTTCTTTTCTTTGGATACTCAGCCCGCAATCAACCCTAGGTCCTCCACGTGCTTCATTTAAGCATTTCAGGATCGATTTCCAATCATTAGGAAGCCTTCTTACTTGTGCCATAGACGCTCCTATTACAACTTCTTACAGTCAAGTCATCAGTCACGGTACCAAGCCTTCTTTTCCTCTTTGCTGCTTCCCCCCACCGTTGAATAGTTTCTCTGATCCTAGGTGGTATCAATGCTGCCTTGTAATATGTTCCCATCCGAGTGACAAGTGCATAAAGTGGTAAGGTACTATAGCTACAAAGGAACTGTCCAGTGAATCCTAATATCAGACGTATGTAGACAAGCATATGTTGACGGAGAAAACAAGATCCGTAACCAAACTGCCACCAAAACCAAAAGAAGGAAGCCAATTCGAAGGAATTCTCAAAAAGAATGAAATGTATCAATGATAAAAGTAACTCTGGTTTGTTGAACCAAAATAGTTCATCCCGAGGCCTCAGTTTTGGCCCTGCAAAAGATCCAGATATTCCTGCATTCTCTGTGGCAAGCGTTGCAATAACATGCTGCAGCTTTGCTCCTACAAGAAGTACAAGGATGATAGGGATAATAGAGATCCAGAAGTACAAGTTTGATCCATTTATATTCAATAGCATAAATGCAATAACAAAGCCCCATAGTTGCACATTGATACCAACTATTTCTTTAAATTCTTCCTCCATAGGACTGATCATATAACTATGTAAATCATCTTTTGATGTCAAGTTATGATTTGTTATGAAGCCCTTTCTAAGAGTTAGGTAATCGTCCCGTGTCACAGATTCACCAAACTTCCGAAAGAAACATGTCACCCAGACCAAGATTCTGTTTCTGCTCAGGAAATGCGAACTTGTACCAATGTTGATTGTCGCCTCATGGTCAATTCCTTGGTAATCTCTGTCAAGTTATCATAAGCATCAGAATGTGCTTCAATTTCCCATGGCCTCCATGTGTAAATCTTAACGATTGCGAGAAGCATGTTTAAGCAGCTATAAAACACATGCATGATCGCCATTACAAAAATGAATCGCTGAAGTTGCTCCAGACCTTCAACTGAGACAAAAGGCTCATAACCTTCTTTGCAGGTATTGCCAATTGCACCACTCAGAACCCGCCTTGATAGAACATTAAGAGAGAATGTTAGCAGTTTATGACCATGGGATCTACTCTCATGAGATACATCTGAATCACTCTCTTCAGCAAGCAGATCTCTTACATGGAGAAAACTTGGTGTCATAGTACTTCGATTCAATACAAATATTAGATATTGAACTTGATGTGGCAGAAAGCATTAAGGAAATAAACCCAAGTAGCATCAGCTCTGCTTTCATCTTCTCCACTGCTTCAAAGAGAGGCTTCCGTTTGGTTTTATGCAGCCACTTGGGCAGTACAGTCAATTTTGATATATGTTACAACAAAATAATTCCCATTAAGTGATTCGTATTTATTATGAATGAAATGTTTATATATCTTTCTCCCTCTTATTTGATTTTCTAATATTTATATTTCTTGAGTAATTTATCAATAATCATTGTTTCTACTAGTCAAGTACATTACATTATTACCTCCATCACGCTTATACTCCTCTAAGTGACATGTTAGCCTCTTGTGAAATAATGCTCCTATGTAAGGGATAATTTATTGCATATGAAACTAGGGATACTTTCATAGCTTGTGAGATGCATCTAATTGTTGTAATATCACACATCACATAAATTTTGCTTTCTAGAGGTCATCAAAATCATTTCCATACAAAAACAAAATTTAGTGTATATTTAGTAGTTTAGGTTTTATTGCATAGAGTGGGTGTGTGAGTGATATTTGAGTCTGGAAACCCTCCCATATCATCAAGGCATGCAAATAGTCTATCCATGTTAAATTTCGGTGCATACAAAAAAAAATTGAAAAAAATTCAACATTGGCCCCATTCACAAGTCATTGTTGCTCATCATATACTCTAGCCCTAGTACAGTGTCTTTTAATATCTGTTTCCTTCAAATTTCGATCGATAAAAATAAAACAAAATTTGGAAGATATGGGTCGATATATAGAGTGGGTGGGTGAGTAATATTTGAGTCTGGGAACCATTCCATATTGTCAAGGCACACGAACAGTCTATCCATGTCAAATTTCAGTGCATACATAAACATTTTGAAAGAATTTCAACGTTGGCCCCATTCACAGGTTATTATTTTCCATCATGTACTCTATCCCTAGTATAATGTCTTTTAGTTATTTCCTTTAAAATATTATCGAGATGCACATCCTCGCATCTATTACTGTAAGGGAATGCAATAATGTCGATAAAGAAGTACTTGATTAACCACAGAAGCTTCAATATCAGTTATTTCTTGTCTTTGATTTTTGCTCTCATCTAAGTACTCTTTTGCTCTATAAAGAATATTAATACAAAATCATTATTTAAATATGAAATCACATCTATTTCCTTCTTCTCAGCACGACCAAAATCATGGGCCTAATTGTCATAATTTTGGTTCTGAACGACACAAATAATGAATATAAAGAGTGGATGTGTAAGTGATCTTTGAGTCTCGAAATCCTCCCATATCGTTAAGGCATAAAAAAAGTCTATCCATGTCAAATTTTGGTGCATACAGAAACATTTTGAAATAAAATTCAATGTTGGCCCCATTCACAGGTCACTATTTCCCATCATGTACTCTAACCCTAGTACAATGTATTTTAATAGTTGTTTCCTTTAAAATTCGATCGAGAAAATTAAAACGAAATGAGGATGAGATGGGTTGATATATAGAGTGGGCATGTGAGTGATATTTGAGTCTGGAAACCCTCCCATATATTCAAGGCATGCAAAAAGTATATCCATGTCAAATTTTGGTGCATACAAAAACATTTTGAAAAAAATTCAACATTGGTCCCATTCACAGGTCACTGTTGCGCATCATGTACTCTAGCCCTAGTACAATGTCTTTTAATATTAGTTTCCTTTAAAATTCGACCGAGAAAATTAAAACAAAATGAGGACGAGATGGGTCGATATATAGAGTGGGTGTGTGAGTAATATTTGAGTATGGAAACCCTTCCATACCATCAAGGCATGAGAACAGTTTATCCATGTCAAATTTCAGTGCATACATAAACATTTTGAAAGAATTTCAACATTGGCCCCATTCATAGGTTACCATTACCCATCATGTACTCTATCCCTAGTACAATGTCTTTTAGCTATTTCCTTTAAAATACGATCGAGACACACGTCCCCGCATCTAGTACAAAACCTTAGCTATCATCAAGACCTATTTCCTTGGTACACATGAACTTAAGGTTCTTAGTTCACAAGACCTTAGCTATCATCAAAGAATGAAAACAAGTGCCATATAATACTGTTGAAGATTCTAAAGATGATCAAGAGCCTTGAACAAGTCCTCAAACCAACATAAAAAAAATTTGGACATTAAGAGGGATATAGGAATCGTGATTAGGTTTTGTACATTGAAAATGGGTGTAGAGGCATAAACATGGAAAGTTGGAAACAATGGCCTAAAGCCCTAACTAAACCTTCTCAAGTTCATGAACCATCATCTAAAAACACCTAAAAACCATGACAGGAGTCCTCTCTAGGGAGTCTTTGGCATCCAATTAGTTGAATATGGGTGACATTATGAGGTCTTGTTGATCATCATGGATGGGTATTAGGTTCATGACTATAGTCCATTTGTATGTCAAAGGTCCACTTTAAAGGGTCTATGTTGTGTTCTAAGGCCTTGATTGTGGCACATTAGATCAATAATATTAATCTAGGGAATAATTCCCTAGATTTCTACCCCGAACCATGGTATGAGACCCACCTGTCATGCAAAAAAAATTCTAATGGAACCCATATCCCACTTTAAGGATATTGACCTCCTATAGAGGGCATGTTTTGTGGTTAATTTTTATCCTTGTGCATGGCCATTGGTCCCTAGAATATGACATCTAGGTCCTAAATTATTTATATAGAACAACAAAAAAATTCATAAGAGTCATGTGCAACCATTGAAACAATAAACACAACCATATCATGTGAAACCATGAACCTAAGACCCATCATGTGCAACCATTGAAACAATAAACACAACCATATCCATAACTTCTCGGGGTATTTTTTAAATGGGTGATTGGAAATGTTGAAGTAATTTAAGGAAGGTTTACATACTAATTAAAATTATTTTATTTAATAATCGGTTCATCATCTTGATGATGACCTTCTATCATGATTTTCTAATTGGAAATATGCTTATATGTTTTGAAAAGAGAGGGAGTAAATCCTTATAGATTCAAGGACACAGAACATATATAATATTTTAGAAAGTATAATTGATATAGATATATGAAGAAAAAAACCTAAGAGTAAGTGTTTGTAATAAATAATGAAGGATACAAGGAATGTTTACCATAGCCTTTATTTTAAGCATCTATAACATCATGGTATGACATCACGATGACCAGTTTGATGTCATATCCTTATCAGAATCAGATATGTTATTTTCATGAAGTCACTTCATTCCCCCCTAGAGGGGCATCATGTACAATTTTCATTTTGAGAAGGAAAACCCAATATCAATGGCCTCTACTCCATCCTTCGAGGGAGGACAAGGTTCCCCAATCAACTCTTCTAGGAAGACTATATCAAATTTTTTTTAAGTCAATGGTTGTTGATTTTCCTTAGCAAGAGAAACATCATCATCTCACATTGGTTGCTTAGGAAAATTCCAATTTTTTTTATTTGGATTTTGTCCCTTTTTCCCTTGAAGGATGAGCTTGTGCATGGGGATAAATATCGTGTAAATGTCATGTATGTACACAATCTCATTCTAAATCTCCAAAATTGCTTTTATGTAACTGCCCAAAGTATATTTCAATATCCTCAAAAATTGATATATACCAAGAATGAAATGGAAAATTTGGGAGGTGTACCCAAAGTGTCATTCTAGTAATTGACATAGAGTTAGGATCAAAATTTGGAAATCAAGGAGATATAAAAATCCCCACTCTTCCCCAAAACCAGGGACCCTACTCTAAAACTTGCTTATAAGCAACATGATCGAAAATATGAATTAAAAAAACACCTTTGGAGCAGAGAGGAATCTCATAATTCTTTTTCCATGTTGAGTGGATCCACTGGCACAATGCCAATGAAGGAGGCCAATAACCACTAAACCATTAAATCTTCTCCTTAAAGGACATGTGTTTTGAATTCGAAAGCACCTCATGTTATAACATTATTTGGTTACCAATGACCATGGATTCCTTGTTTCCCAAGATATTAGCCATTGAATATATTTGATCCACACGAAACGTATTTTAAATTGTTTTTTTCCCTCATACCAACATTTTTCCTTTGAGAAATGCACTGGTACCCATGTGTTTCCTTTAAGAAAGGCAGGGTGTCTTCCAAAAATTGTAAAAAGTAAAAAATGAGCATTAATTATGCACTCCTAAGCGGGGTTTACGAGATCCGTGCAACTGTACAACCCTAATTATTATTTCCAACAAACTTAAACAACTTGTGATAGTATAAATTGGGTTCAAATGTTGGATAAAGGAAACCAACCATTCTAGTATGCTTATGCTAGAGCATTATCTTGAGAATTTAGCCTTGGATTTTTATGACGAGTTCTTTTGTAGAAACCCTTGTTTTTGGGATTGACTCTCTTGCTTAGACTCTAGGATCTAAATCCTTGTTGATTTTCCAATGCACATATGGAAAGGAGTTTGAAGCAGAGTTGAAGTCTATATGTAGTCCAAGTAGGAGGAACCTGAACTCTACTGACAAAGATTATTTACATTTGTTTCTCTTGTGACGATATCAAATGATGCTTAGATTCATTTCATATTTGGTTTATCAACTTGAAATTAAAATTTGATACTTTGCAAGCTAGCTAGATCTTCAGTCAAATACAAATATGAAATTTGGAATCATTAACATATCTACTAGAACATATAAAAATAGGGTTTATGGTTTCCATGATGATATGGTGATGGAAGAAAGTGGGTGTGTGAGTGAAATTTGAGTCCAGAAACCCTCCCATATCATTAAGTCATGTGAATAGTCTATCCAGGTAAAATTGCAATGCATACAGATACAATCTGAAAAAATCTCAACGTTGGCCCCATTCACATGTCACTGTTGCCCGCCTCTAGTATTTTTATGGTGTTGATTAAGAAATCAATGAAAAAGAGGGATTTTTCATCACAAGTATGGAATAGATACATTGTATATACATTAATGTAGAACTTGAAATAAAAATGAAGAAATACTGACGAAAACTTAAAACTTGCGTCAACCAAATTGTGTACTTTGACAAAAAATTAGGGTTTATGGTTTACATGATGAATTGATGATGGAAGAAAGTGGGCGTGTCAGTCAATATTGAGTCCATAAACCCTCCCATATTTTTAAGTCACGCAAATAGTCTATCCATGACAAATTTTAGTGCATACAAAAACTATTTCAAAAAAATTCAACGTTGGCCCCATTCACAGGTCACTGTTGCCAGTGTCTAGTCCTCGTGCAATTTTCGTTCCTTGTTCCTTGTTCTGTGTTCCTCGTTCCTTGTTCCTTGTTACTTCTTCCTTGACCATGGTGTAGTCCCCAAGATCCATTATTTTTTTACAAAACATACTAATGGCATAAAATGTACCACACGAAGACCAAATTAATATCCGCTACATAAGTCTTTTGTCTTTTTTCAAGGACTATGTAACGAATCTCAATTCTAAGAAGATTCAAATAGGACCTAAGAACCTTTAGTTATTTCCTTAACCATGGGTGACATAACACTATCATTCAATAGTCAAATTGTTACATTTCATTGTCAGACATCATGTGTACTGAGGGCTTGAGCCACCACAAAGGAAACATACAAAGAATATTTGTCTTATTAACCATATATGGTACTATCCATTCCGAGATTTGGCATAGAGATTTTTCTTATAGAATACACTACATTGCACCATAATATAAGCCCTACACTCCTTTCAAACCATGTAACACCATTCAAATTAGACACAATATTCTTGTGACAAATTAGCTATACTATCGACGAAAAAAGTTCCCTTTGCGTAACATTGGAATCTCTGTTACGACGAGCTTCTCTAACCAATTCAGAAATTTGTTGCCATGATAACCTACCTCCACTATGTTGTTTACATCTTTCAATCCATACATTCATCCAATCAATATTATTTGCAATGTATAAATGTAGTGCATCCCACTCTTGAGCAACTGAATAAAAAAAACATAATTCACCAATATTAAATATTAGTTATAACGTCCAATATGCAAGTAATTATAATTTTTTATAATTTATGAAAGAAATTATATTAATATATTAATGAGTATGATCATATACACAAAAAACAAAACTTTATATGTATTATTAATATAAATTTTCACAATTATTAATATATTACCTCTCATTTTTTTCATTCTATCTTGCCCCAACATATGCTCATGATATTCAAATGTTTTTATGGAGTTCACATCCCAAATGCGTTCCACTGCATGCATAGTTGGCACTGCTAATTTAGGAAGATACTGATTAATATACACCATGGATCAATATACCATATATCCCTCCACCATAGAATACTCATGACGTGCTCTTTGTTTAACTAATGCCTTCAATGATTTCAAGTGCATCTCCACCATCCACATTGACCTTGTGTGAACATGTTCACAAATTTCAATCTCCTCAACTTGGTATATGAGGTAGTGTTCTTGTGCATTGAAAAATGTTGGAGGTATATATACTTTTGC
>ML798855.1:93105-108603 GCA_009831015.1 Picea engelmannii
TCAGGCTCATACATCCCCTTATATATCATTCAATCCCTTGGGTGATCCACCTTGCTAAGGATTTCACAAACAAGAAGAGCATAGACTCATTCAAGTCTTACTACCAAGGCATCCTTTTGGCAACCTCTAATATATCATAGCTTAAGGAAATCAAGGCATATCATAGGGTTCCAATGTCATGACAATAAAATCCTCCCTATGCTTTCCAACTTATGGAAGCCATCATGTGTCCTTACTAGACATATCCATCATCTCTCTTGTATCATACACATATATTTACCATGATATGTCATAAACAAAATTCAAATAGAAATTTGAATATATTTCATACACAAACCACATTTCACAACTATGAGATTCCTTCTCATAATGTTTGGCCCTTTCATGTAGTAGTCACTAGCCTTCATTATGGACTTACACTCATTGCCATATCCAATACATTTATACCTGCAATTATGTCCTTCCTGGAAAAGCTTTCATTTAGCCAAATAACTGTTAGTATTCATGCATATAATATTTCATTGCAACTTTGATAACAACACATGTAATGATCTTAGAATTATGTCACACCAATAATTCAATCACTTTTAGCTATCAACATGTTATATGCAATGATTATTTTCACTATATATATGCATTACTAGCACAAACAAGCATTCACACAATATTCAAACCCATGTGCCAATAGTTATGGATATACAATCACTATACCCTTGCACAACATTGAATACCATCTTATACTATATTTCATATTCATCCATCTTTCTATATCACTATCTTCATCATATTCACATCCTATAAATATTACACATCTTTTATACACCTATACTTACGACCACAATCACCATTACCACACTACTACATATGACCAAATTTGCCATGGTTTTTCGTTGCTATTGCCACACATATCCGTCGCACTTTCCACGAAGGCAAACAATATTTTTCGTGGAACTTTTTATGTTGCTATATCCATGCACTAAGATTATTTGTGGAAACAACAATGAAATCAGGCCACCACATGTCATCATCCTAAATATTTTATGTTAAATGTTTTTGTTCACATCCTCGTAATTGCGACAAACTATCGTCAGTAGACCGATGAACATACGTCGGAAAGATGGAATCCCATAGCGAATATTTAACTTCTTGCAACGAACATGCATCACTATAAAGACGATGATGCATGGAAATAACGACGAAGTTCTATGGCAGAGTAGAAAACCCACCAATGGCTTGAGATGCAGATGCCATACTTGCGACAAACATACATCACTATAGCACCGACTTCTATAGGTTTTAAAAAAAAAACTTGATAGTTTTCTAGTCTCCGAAAACAATGATATGCTACATAATCCTTACAATGATATGGTACAAAAGTCCCCATCTTCATGATACACAAAATCCTTAGTACTGTACCTAATGAAGAATATTTTATACTGTACCTTCATATTCTATACTGTTCTAACAAGTATCATCTCACTAGACAGAGTCTCCCTAAAGCAAAAGGTATTGGATTTTTTTAGATGTCTTTTGGGTGTATTTATTTTTTGTGTCTTGCAGAACATATTTATTAATACCTTGGAGTTGTGATATTGCAAGTAGTGGAATAGTTTCGGCCTCCTCAAGTGTAATCAACATCTTGATTAGGGTTCTTTCAGAAGTATCAGGCATTTTGTGAACATGTACGGGGGATATCTATTCCTAAACATGCTTTTCCAACAATGCTCTACCATGTCATGTCCTTAACACATGAATCATATCACTTGTAGTGCATCATTGGAGCAGACTTAGGCAACAAAGAATGACAAAGCACCCTTCTGCAACAAGACACCTGTGGCAGCAGTACGCTAGACTTGCCTCACAATGGAGATATGGGAGGCAAGTATTGGAGAAGACTAGAGGAAAAAGGAAATGTATTATCTTATATATACTTGACCTTCACCATAAAGTAATGTATCACATGGAGGTTTTGAAGAGAGTTTTGGAGTCACATTTGTGGGCCTATAATGTAGGCTACCTATAGCAGTTGCAGGATCAGTAGGTTCCCGGGGCACGGGGTTTAAAAACTCCTACAAATGGAAAAATTTACTTTATCAGATCATATAGAAAATATAAAACAAAAAAATAGATTTGAAATTGTCATAGCTGATAAAAATATGTGAAGATGCCTCTTATCCCAAATTTTTTTATTAGATTTTGTAGCTCTGCAATTCTTACCCTGTCCTCTCGTGTTAGGGGTATTTTGTGAAACAAAGATAGATATTATATGTTTGCCTTCTTCAAGGCCTTCACGACAGTTGCTATTGGTTCAGTGGAATAAAATATTTTGTCCTCAAGCTCCTCATCATCCAAATCGACTGTACTGGACTAAAAACATTAAACAATAAATGAACTTAAAATATTTTTAACATCAAAAAAATTTAGATATTGTAATCAAATTTAGTTATTATTAAACACTAACAAACACTTGATGTTGTTGTGCGACCGATGACTTACCATGATCACCCTTCTCTAATGTACTGCGAGTGGGTGACTTCCCATGGTGACCATGCCACAATACATTAATGAATAAAATTAATGAGATGAACTTTAACAATTGAGAAATTTAGTTATTGTAGTCATAAGTTGTTACTATATTTAACATTTACCTGCTGAGGCACAACGGGTGCCTTTCCATGGTCACCCTAGACAGATGTAGCATGTGATTTTCCACGGTCACCCTGGATAGATGTTGACACAATAAATCAATCAACAAAAGTTATGAAATTCACTTGTAACATTAAAAAAATGAAATATTGCAGTAATATCAGAAAATAAATAATGAAATTTCAGAAATTTAGTTGTTGTAGTCATAAGTTCTTACTATATTTAACATTTACTTGCTGAGTCATAGCAAGTGCCTTTCCATGGTCACCCTGGACATATGTAGCGTGTGATTTTCCATGGTCACCCTAGATAGATGTTGACACAAAACATTAATCAACAAAAGTTATGAAAGTAATTGTAACATTAAAAAAATGAAATATTGCAGTAATATCAGAAAATAAATAATGAAAAATGAAATATATGGAGTAAAAAATTGAAATATTGTAGCGATAAATTATAACAATTATTGATCAAAGGTTGAGTTGAATGGTATGTAATATATTTACTCCCATATCTGCACCCCCCTCCAACTATTCAATTTAAGTTGTAATCGATCAACAACTCTTCACCTAGAACTATTGTTTTTGTTGCACATACAAATATACGATTTCATTCGCGTCCCTCAAATATGAAATTCAGTTGCTTAGTTGTTTCCATTGGTCGTGTACTATTTATAAAGCCCACAATGTTTCCAGAAGATTTTGGCCTTCCATCAATATACATAGTTGCCCATTTATTTTGATTGTTATCTACTAGTTGTATATAATTTGTGGCAACTCCGTATCTTCACATACTTCGCATATATCGGACCAACATAATCCAATGATTGTATTTGTATAATGGTATGAAATACTCCATCAATTCAGTTACAGTGCCATAGATGACCTTTATGCCATCCATGGAAAATAACCCCAATCCATTTAAGGATGAAGGAGCAATGCAATACATCCTCCCACTCATGAAGAAATCTGTGTCCACTTGAGGTAGATCCTTAGGTACCCATCATTGCACTATATGTATATACCTCAAGGGAAACTCAATTTCACCTATGATCTCAGCATCATAATTACATGACCCTCCGTTGGAAATAAAAAATTGCATGTGTATACACAATCTTTTCCTTACCTTTTCAGATCTAGTTGATCTAGAACCAGTAGATCTAGTACAAAACGTCTCACTTTCAACCTCTCTAAGTATATCTTGATCATCACTCGAGGAAGATAGATCCAACAGATACCTATTTGGTGGTACCTACACTTGTTAAAACAAGAAGATAAGTTATCGTGTGAATATAAATTTTTGGTACCAACACTCGAAAAAATGAGAAGATAAGTTAGTGAGCAAATATTCGGGGAGCCCATGTTTTGCTTGGAGAATATACTTGATTCTATTGTATGTAAGAAACTTATTGGGGTCCTTGTTTACTTGATTCATATCATACTTGGCATCCCATTATTGTTATCTTGGTATGTTTTGGGGTATGAGTCTTCTCTTTTATAGAATGGCCTAGATTGTAAGATTTGTGAAAACCATGGAAGAATTTAAGATGAAAAAGGTTCTTGGTGACCCTCAAAGGCACCATTGCAGAAACCATATGGAGTTATGTAATCCACTACCAACTATGGAACCATCTACTGAGATTTTTTATTCTTTCGAGCAACCAGTGGAGTGAAGGGATATTCAAAACTATATACTATATTAGAGGGTGAGGGTTGAATGTCCTTGAATATTGTATCATTTCTTGTGATCCATATACCCCATAGGATGTGCATGGGAAGGGGAATCAAGTGTTTTGGGGTTCCTCTATTTTTAAACCATTTGTTCCAATCCTATCCCAACAACTCTCTTTCCTATTATCCACTAAAACACAAGGTATTTAAAACACCATGTACTTTACAAGTGAAATTATTGTGGAGAAACATGTGATTGGTTGTCTTATCATTTTCTCTAGATAAAGCACATAAGCTAGGAAATTTCCATACACTTCATCAAAAGTTATCCCATGCCAATATTCCACTATTCAAGTGAGTCATGTGAATATATCTACTCTTGGACGAGCTATTGGTTTCCATAGGCCACACCATCACCAAGGGTGGTCCTCGTATATCCTACCGGGGAAACATTTCCCTATATCCCAAATGAAGTGAATTACTTCTTCCAATTAAATTTCTTACCCATATAAGCACATCCTCCTTATCGGTCAATACAATCATTGTAGAGATTAAATTTGACATATATTGGTTCTAGATGGATGTTTGTGGCTCTACGAGATCAAATTCCCCAACCTCTTTCCAACCATAGTGCCACCACAATCCTCTATTATGATCATGAGCATCTTCATAAGTTACCACATTCATTTGTTGGAGAAGGTTAACCATATGATCCAAAAATATGTTTGTAGCTTGGATGCCAACCATGTACCACATCTCTTCTAATGTATATATCCTTGCTTTCACTAGGGTCCTAGTTCAAGTATGCACCAATAATGTCAAAGCTTCTAACCAAGGCTTGCTAGAAGTGGGATCCAAATGTTTGATTTTATGGATGAAATCAAATCCACTCCATTAATAAATTTGTTTCAATGTATTTTTTCCATAGGATCTTCTACTAAAAAACATTTTGTGTGATTAGATCCCATAATCCCTTTGTTTCCAATTATTTTGAGAAATTTGTAAGGTTTTTGAGAACCCATCGTCCATCATATTGTTTCCTATATATTATTTCCAACCTGATCAATGCCATACTTGTGGTCTCCTTGTTACTGGACTAGAGGAAGTTTAAGCTTAATTTCTATATCTTTGTAATCATATCCTTGGGAAGAGTTGTTAGAGATAACCAATGTACTAGTATTGCCTCTAGTGTACTCTTTATCAAGACCAACTTGCCAGTAAGTGATATCCACTTGTTGCACGATAAAATAATAGGCCTTTGGAGTTTGTCATAGAGCCATAAGTTGTGCCTAAATTGGTAGTCATTTTCTTTAAGATAGAAACCAATATATCTAATGCAATTTTAAAAGGGTTGTAGGGTAAAAGGTAGGAAGCAAAGTATCATGTTATGAATAGATTTTAAAAAATGTTGGAATTCAATGGTTGATTTCCACAAGTTTATTTCCATGTCGATGTTTGGGGGGAAAACATTTAAGGTTCTATTTGTACATTTGGCTTCTTGGATAGTTATATTTCCAAATATGAGGCTTTATACATAAAAATAATGTTTGTTATGTATAGGCCATCGAAAATTTTAATCCCTTTAGACCCTCCAACCACATACTCATGGTTTATATGCCAACTTAGATTTTTTGCGATGATGGAAAATAAAAGAAAGGATACTAGGGTATATTTGTTCTTTATGGTATGTATTGACCCCTTGGATACTCCAATGGCATCTTAAATTTTCTAGTTTTCATGAAAAATAAACTATTGATTTAAGAATGCGAGGCTAAAACCTACTTGTGTGAGAACAAGTCTCAAGTAAAGCTAATTTTCTTTGTCAAAAAACTTGGAGTGGTGAATCTTAAGGAGAAAGGAAGATCTATACTTTTTCTTGATGGTATGTATTTCCACCTAGGTTACTCCAATGGCATATTGAATTTTATAGTTGTCAAGAAAACTAAACTATTGATAGGATATATTGGTAGAGATGATAGGTTTGAGCTTGGAAACTATAATTTTTGATATTATTTTGTATATGCAATTAGAAAAATATATTAGATGGTAATGCTCAGAATAAGAAGGGTTAAGTCTCATCCTTCTGTTGGACACACCGACCACACTTAGAGGGGGGGGGGAGGGTGAATGAGTGTGGGGCTCTTTTTCAAAAATTTTCCCCTTCACAAAAATCCTTAGTTAGCAATCACCATTTACTCACTACTTATTGCTATCATTTATAATCAGTTAAATGTGAACATACATTAGCAACATATACCAGTAGCATATATCATCAATGAGTCATCACCACAAGGAACACAAAGAACACAAAGAACACAAAGAACAAAAAGAACAAAAGATGTATATACAATACAAACCTTGGGTTATCAACAACAATTGAATAGAGTTACAACTCCACAAGAGCAACAACTCTGTAATGAAAGACTCGACTTACACAACTCAGCACCAACTGAGAAGAGGCATAAATCCTCAAAAAATACCAATTTGTCAACAAGTACATGACCTGTCAGTAGTGCAACATGCATATGTACACGCCCTACCAGTAGTACAACTCATGTATGTACGCGACCTGTCTGTACTACAACCTGCATGTCCCTTATGAATAATTAGGGTTTTCTCTCCAAGAAAAAACTTAGATCCTTTGCAGCCTTCAGCCACATCCACTTCTATCTTTCAATTTCCATTTGAACCATAACCAATCACAACACATCTATGCTCTCCAACAACTTACTCATGCTCCTCAATCATACAATATGAATGCTACTTAATAATGTATAAGAAATCAGTATACTATGGCAATCATATCAGTACTAAACCATAAGAGTGTTGCTCACTTTATAAATCAACCAACATAACCATATCACAACAACCATACCAAGAATGCCACAAACATTCATCATACAATAAGCAAGAGTATCCATCAAGACAACTTTGTAACCATACCAGAGTTTCTATGGCAGATCTGAGCCCATAGAATGCAGATCTAGAACTTGCTTCAACCTTCAAGAACCTGACACCAGCTCACACTCAAGTCTCCATGACTTTCTTCAATTGTACACACCCTAATACACTACCATCCCGCGTACGTATTCACCCTAATACACTGTCAACCCGCATATGCATCAATATGTACGCACCCTAATACACTATCAGCCTGCGTACGCCTCAATATGTACGCACCCTAATACACTGTCAGCCCGCGTACGCCTAAGAAACTAGGGTTTCTGAACTTCCAAACTTTCACCGTCAAGATTTCAAACTTATGGAAACTTTGATGTGTCCATGAGATCCTCCATTCAATCTCTCTCTCAGAATAGATCTTCAAGATATGCTCAAGATATATTTTTCACAAGAGACCCTTGCCTCTTATTTATACTCTACAAGTAGCTTCCTTAGAAACATCTTCTAGGTCACTTTGTCCACATAGCCACTTTGTACACATAGTCACTTATGTCCAACTCTGTCCAATTTTCCACTTGTCCATATATCAATAGCCACTTGACCACTTAACCCACTTTCCTCATTTTAGGGTTAACCACTTTCCATAATTAGAAAGTTCTCCATTTACTTTATTATTTGAATAATCCTCCTTGAATTTGTCAGTTCACTTTATTATTTAAACAGTCCTCTTTAATTTTTCCACTTCACTTTATTATTTAAGTAATACTCCTTCTTTACAAGCACTTTGACTTCTTTGATCTTTTGGGTCTTTAAGCTAGCATGTGAGGGCCCTTCAACTTCGTAAAGCCATAACTCTCAAACCGTGAGGAGTTATGTGGCGTTTCACATACCATCAGAAATGGCATGACAATCACTATCCATATAGGATAGTTTCACTGACAATTTCACTGATATTCATCTTATTATTCCACAATTAAGCATGGGTTCTCTAACCATACTTCTAGGATAACTCAACCGTAAAGCGTCTTCCCGTGAAGGATTTCACCATAAGGGGACCAATTTGGAGTTCATCCATTTGTACTTCTTATCAACCATGACAAGACAATAATGATTCATCTTTACATCAATCCAACTATGCATCATACATCGATCCATCTTCATCTATGCATCATATATCAATGACAACTCATCTTTATCTATGCATCATCATATGACTATGATTCCACTTGAAATCAATCCATTCACATCAAGGACAATGCATATTACATCAATATGTTATGACAAGACAATGTTCCTTGGACATCAATCAATCAATGAATACTTTGACATCAATCATTTGACATCAATGAAAACATGATCCAATGATCTCCCCCTTTGGCATTGATGGAAATACCAAAATTGATGTCAACACCATTCATTGATGTCAACATGTGATTCAGGTGGATATCGGTGGCCACCCACCTTTTCCAAATGACTCAAAACAATTTTCTGGCAATTTTGGCAATTTACTATTTTTAGCAGGTTTTAACTTCCGGGGCCATTTTGAGGGCCTAAATGAAGGTTTTTTGAGATAGAGGCTCTCAATGATAGTTGAAGGCATGATTTCACCCCAAAAATGAATCTCCTCGATGATACCTTTCCAACGAGCCATCATACGCCTAAAACATAGATCGTATGCAAAAGTTACGACCCCATGAAGTTGATGTACTAACTTACCCAAACGGGGCCCACATGACTTTTGGCGCTTCATCTCCTAGGGTTAGGTTTTTGGATGTATAGGACTTTTGAAATTCTTGTTTATTGTAAAAAGGCCTCCAGAGCCTCATTGTAATCATCTTCTTGCGAATGCGAGTAGCCGTCACATCTCTTCTCAGAGATAAGCTGTCACCATTCTAGCGAGTCTTTCACTCTGTATTTTTACAGTCTCTACACATTTCTTTCATTAATAGAATTCATGTATTACTGTATCTCTGTGTTTATGGTTGCATCTCTGATACATTTATGTTATCTTATTGAATATCTGCGATATATCTGTTCATTTCTTTATTATATCTCCGCTTGCATTTTATGCCGAAAATAATCTGGATCAGTGGTATTAGAGCAGGCTGCTCTTGATCATTTTTTAGTGCATGTCCCCGATGAGGTCCGAGTATAGCAAGTTCTATCTCGAGCTTGTCTCTCTTGAAGAAAATTTCTCTCGTACACCCAAGAAACCCTCAATGGCGGAAGAAAAGAAAAACGATGGAGCATACGATCCTATCAATCTGTTGCTTGAACAAGCTCTCATGCGACAGAGGGACGAAATGATGGAGAATTTTTCCCACATCCTTAAATGCCCGCAGATAGCATCAAGCGCATCTTCATCAAGCGACCACTTTGGAGGCACTTCTCCTTTCAAGTTACAAGTTAATTTTGATATTACTGTATTTGAAGGACAGATAGATGCAGAAGCCCTAGAAAAATGGTTAACTTTGCTAGAAGGTTATTTCTCTGTTCACAATTTTTCCGACAAAGAAAATATCACCTTTTCACTCCTTAAAGCTCTCCCTCATGTCAAACATTGGTGGGAAATTTACTGGGAGAAAATTTCCACAGAGGAGTCTGGAATATATGGGGCCGATCCCACTTGGGATTTTTTTGTGGATGCGGTAAAAGAACAGTATTACCCTATTGGAAACTATGAGGACCAATAGATGAGATGGACCACACTGCGACAAGAGAGGGGCCAAACAGTTCTGGAGTTCACCAATACCTTCCATACCTTGTGCACCAAGCTGGGTATCAAAGACTCTGAGCGACATTTGGTTCTGAAATACCGTGGGGCTCTACACAGATACATCCAGACTGAAATGGATTTTCTGGATATCTCATCACTCGGTGCTGCTTATCGATATGCTATTAAAATTGAGCAGAAATTTAAGCACCAGAAAAAACGGGAGTTCGGGTCTGCAAATCCACAACAACCAAAGTATGAAAAAGAAATCCCTAACAAACAGTCTTCCAAAAACTGGTCCAAGACACAGGAAAAGAAGGGTCATGGGAAGACAAAGAAGGACACTGAAAAATGGTGCGAATTACACAAAATCCCCTGGCACAACACCAATGAATGTATCTCAAAACAATTATTGGTGGCTGAGATCAAAGACAAGGAGCTGAACCCTAATTTTGAATCCAATTCTGAAAACACTGGTAAAGGACAGATCATTGATGCATACCCCACTGCTATTGTCGCAACCGCATCAATTCAACCAGAAGAACCAACAAATCCTGAAGAGGGGGAGCACCTTTTTCATTCACAGATGTGGGTGAAGGGGAACCCACTGCATTTTATTGTTGATAGTGGAAGCCAAAAAAACCTCATCTCAGCAGAGGTCGTCAAACAGTTGGGATTGTCGACAACACCACACCCGCAACCATACAACATCGGGTGGCTTTGCCAAGGACGAGATCTTCGTGTCAGCCAACAATGTCGATTATCATATGGAATCCAACCCTTCAAGGATGAGGTATTATGTGATGTTGCTCCACTAGATGACTATGATGTTCTCTTGGGCCAACCATATATGTGGAAGCACCACATTGTTTATGAGTCTCGACCCCTCAGTGTCATTGTTTCTCTAGGGGGTCATCTCTACAGAATAGTAGAGTTAGTTCTGACTACCGTTTCACCTAAAAAGTGTCGCAACATAGTATCTCATACTGCAAAATTCAACTTCTTCACAGTCTGTTCAAAAGGGGAACAAAAGAACAATGCAACCACTACAACCTCACCCCAAACACCTTCTATCCAACAGAAGCAAGTCGACAAGGCTACAACAAAGTGAAAAGATTCCTTCTGCACATCGTCCTCTCATGTATCTCGACTTGTTGAACAGCCTCAACCTCAACAGGTTCGTGACAGATTTCCACACACTGAGCAACGCGACGTCTCCATCAAGACAAACAACTCACCAAGATGCAGATTCAACAAACACATTTCCCTCTCCCTCGAGAACTCAATGCAATGGATACCATTGCTTACTAAGGAGGGAGGATTGATCCAGGTGGATATCGGTGGCCACCCACCTTTTCCAAATGGCTCAAAATAGTTTTCTGGCAATTTTGACAATTTACTATTTTTAGCAGGTTTTAACTTCCGGGGCCATTTTGAGGGCCTAAATGAAGGTTTTTCTAGATCTAGGTTCTCAATAATATATAAATGCATGATTGATTCCCCAAAATGAATCTCCTCAATGATACCTTTCCAACGAGCTATCATACACCTAAAACAAAGATCGTATGAAAAAGTTACGACCCCGGAAGTTGATGTACTAACTTACCCAAATGGGGCCCACATGAATTTTGGCGCTTCATCTCCTAGGGTTAGGTTTTTGGATGTCTAGGACTTTTGGCATTCCTTTTTATTGTAAAAAGGCCTCCAGAGCCACATTGTAATCATCTTCTTGCGAATGCGAGTAGCCGTCACATCTCTTCTCAGAGATAAGCTGCCACCATTCTAGCGAGTCTTTCACTCTGTATTTTTATAGTCTCTGTACATTTCTTTCATTAATAGAAATCATGTATTACTGTATCTCTATGTTTATGGTTGCATCTCTGAAAAATTTATGTTATCTTATTGAATATTTGCGATATCTCTGTGCATTTATTTATTATATCTCCACTTGCATTTTGTGCCGAAAATAATCTGGATCAACATGTAGACAAAGAAATTCTCTACATAAATAGTCATTTCAATCACATCAATGTGACTATCTCTTCCCCTTTGACACCAATGGAAAAGGGTCATTCTCCCCTTGGGGCTACTCCCCCTGCCTGAACTCTCCTTGGGGCTGCTCCCCTTGTTTGAATGCCTTTGATATTCCTCTAAATAATCTCTCCCATTTTGAACAAGGGATATCACTCTGATGTAATGCTGAAGATATATCGCTCATGCTCTCCCTATGACTAATGCTCCCCCTGGACATATGCTTATGTGCTCTTTCTCCAAGTATAGAGCTATTTTACCAAGTATGCATATGATAAATATCTCCTCCTAGAATCATGGTAAGAAGAATGTCTTCCCCTATGGGTATGTCTCCCCTTATCTTCTATGTAATATTAACAATATGCTAGCATTGCAATATGCTTCCACTACAAATATTACTGATCAACCAGAACATAGATCAACCAATCTTTCTTTGACGATCCTTGGACCTGTCCATGCATCAAACTTGTTCCACACCATATATCATGAAGAAAAATATATGTCAATAATGAAATAGAGAATCATGAACAAAACATCAACCAAGTACATCATGTGCCATATTGTGTGCCCACCATGCACAACATCCATGCACATCAATATCATATAATATGCCATAAGATATCATCAATGGAGTGTATCAACCATATGAAAATAATGTGTACCAATCATATGCTTCTACCAACATTCCAACCATGTGCCTCAAACAAGTGTCATATCACCCATGACATGCTTCTATTATGAACCAAGTTCCACAACCATGTTTCTCAATCAATCAAGTGTCTCAACTATATCATCCCATAATACCAATGGTGTACTTTAGCCAAGTACTATCATCCAAACATATACCATCTATGAGTGTATCAACATACACTAAACATGTATCACCACTTGTACCAAGAAAATACATCAACCATGCACCAATACCACAACAAGATGAACCTCAATCAAGATGTGTCCTCATACATGTATGCCAAAACATGTGCCAATCAAACTACTAGTATGTGCCTCTACCAATGTACTAGAGTGTACCAATCATGCATCAACTATAGATCAAGCTGTGACTCCTCAATGATGTACAACATGACCACCTCATCAAATCATCAACTACATGTCCCAATATGTATCTCATCCATATGCCAAATGCATGCACCAAGTTATCCAATAAACATGCCTTCAATAATACATCACAAGATATATCAATGAAACTTAAATATGTACCAGCCATGTACTCCAACAAATCAGCTTCAACCTTCATTCACTACAACAAATACTAAGAATCCAATATGTACTAGAAGTGTCCCTCAATAGATCTATGACATTTCTAGCTAGCATCATAAGGATATATCTCATAACCAAAGTGTCATAAATTCACTGTCACAACCAACATTGTTTTTCAACAGAAAAATGTCTCAATCCACACTCTAGGGTTAGTACCATGCATCCAAGATAGTCTTCCAATACTCAACCATATGTCACCACCATACATACATCAATCATGTATGCCAATATGTAATCATGAAAACCTGCAACAAACAATGTTAGACCCTACAACAAACCATATTAGACGTTGCAACACAGATTTATACCATCATACCATGCTACAATCCATGTGCATAGCCCTTTCCCCAAGGCTTTTACCACATATACATAGCCTTCTACACAGACAACTCGCATATGTATGCGACCTATTCATAGGTTAGCCTGTGTATGTACGTGATTTTTACCACTGTAACCCGTGTATTCTTTTGAAGATGAAAAACTTGAGCTTCCTTTAAGGCTTCCATTCTTCTATGGTTGTTCAATATTCTTCACCCACTTTTGAAGGTATCCCAGCTTCTCAGAAATTGAGCTCTGAGCTTCCATATTTTCAAAAATGTTTTCCTTTCTAACTTCTTGCCTTCTTATAGTCATGCTATATGAAGTCCTCATCATGGAATTTCTTCTTGTGTTCCAACAATCCTAGGATTTGTGTTCCAACAATCCTGGGATTTGTGGCCAAATCCACTACAATTGTAGCATCTCATGGTGTGACAATGAGAAACAATGTGTCCCACTTTATCACATATCCAACACCTTAGGGTGTTATGAAATATTTCATTGTCTCTCTTTTCATAAAGTCTACATTCCAAAGCTTTGTGACCATATTCATTACATGAGTAACATTGACCATAAAAAACATTTTCATACCTTTGCTTTGGTGTCCATCTTCAAGGTGTCTTAAATTTGTTTTGAGATGTAAATATGGCTTCTTGATGTCTTCCTTTCTTTGTTTCTTTGAAACTTTCCTTGCCTTGTGTAGATGGTTGACTTGCAACATTATTTCCATCCTTTGAGAGTGAGGGACTTACCTCATACTTTTTTGAGGTGCTTGCTTCAACATGTGTAGATTCCTTCTTGTATCCAAGACCTGATTTATCATTTGGTGATCTTTGACTATCCAAGATCTCATTTAATATTGTTGAGCCATTCAAGAATTTATTTGACTTCTCTATTTTCTTTCTAATATCAACAAATTTAGCTTCCAACTTATGACATGACTCTTCCTTTTCATTTACTTGATTCTTTAATAGTTCCTCTATCCTTTTGGCTTCTTAAATTTGGGTTTTGAATGGACATTAACTTCAAGACTTTTGGTAATCTTATCATCTACCTTCTTATTTTATTCTATTTCATTCTTTAGTCTTTTGATCTCTTTTTTTTTTTCTTCTAATAGAGTCTTTTTACTTTCTTCTTGTTCCTTGAGCATTTCCTTTAACTTGAATATATGCCTTTGATTCCTTCTAAGAAACTTTTTAGAGTTATCGGAAATATAGCTATATTCTATATAAAAATGGTCATAGTTGTATTCATATACACCCCATTCAACTTTACTTTTAAGATCTGATAGTTCTTCTTCTACCTTTTCCATGGGATAACCATTATCTAACTCTACACATACTATCTCTAGGTTTTCTTCTTCACTTGTAGAGAAATATTCAATATCATCACATTTTGAAATATTGCAATTGAGGGTTTTTGGAGATTATTTACCTTCATTGATCTTGATGGAATTGTCTTCAAGGCATTCCTTTTTGCCAACATCATCACAGTGAGAATCATTGCAAATAGAGGATTTTGTAGATTCTTTACCTTCATTGTTCTTGATGGAGTTGTCTTTAGTGTCTTCCTTCTTGCTTTGGTATGTCTTCTCTAGATCTAGCCATAGATCCTTGGCGGTAGTGCATTGTCCCATGCTCTCTTTGATATAACTTGAGAATCCACTGAGAATGGTCTTAAAAGACAATGCATAATTCTTCTTCTCTTCCCTTTGAGCTACAAAATTTGACTTGTTCTTCAATGGATCTGATCCACCAAAAGTTTCCTTCCAAATACCCGCTCCTATTTCCTTCAAATGCACCTTCATTTCTATTCTTCATGTAGAATAGTTTTCCTCATCAAGGATTGGAACTTCATCATCCATTTGTGTGTCCATGGATCTCCTCAAATCTTGTTCAGGCTTATAGTGAAGGCCTACTCTAATACCAATTTTTGCACACA
>ML798855.1:133307-171448 GCA_009831015.1 Picea engelmannii
GGTGCCATTTCTGGATTGGGGTTATAATAGATATTTTAAAAATTATCACAAGAGTTATAACCCATTTTAGTTATAGTCTCACATTTGTTTCTCTCTATCTAGGAACTAAATTGCACCCATACTAGGGCCATCAAAAGTAGAGGTGGTGGTGCATTTCTAAAATATTACAAACGTCATAACCAATTTTAGTTGTAGCCTCATAGTCATAATTTTCTCTTTGTCTAGAAATTGGATTTCCACTACAATGATACCATTATAAATAGAGTCGGTACACCATTTCCTAATTGAGGTATTAATAGTGATTCTAAGAACTATCAAGGAAGCTACAACCATTTTAAAATCATAACATACAAACCCTATCGAAACCACATGATGGAGAGGTAGTAAAAATTGTGGAACCATAAGATGGTGATGTTGAGAGAAAATTAAGGGAAGTACATTGAGTGATGGAACCGTGGAAAAATATTAATGAGGAAATGGATAGTATTTCCATCAAAGTGGGATATATAATAGAAATATTCTGTTGGTTTGATTTAGAGGATTCTTTCCATGAATGGTATATAAAAACCTTTTATTTATGTAAAGATAACTACTTTTAACTTCTCTTTGGTGAATCTAGTCCTCTATGTGAAGTGAAAATCATTGAGGAAATACATGATGAGGTTGTGATTAACATTTTTTAGTCTCCTCTAGTGATAGTGTTCCCTCGTGATCCACAACAAATATTTCGATGCTATGTAGATGATATTTTTTCTATGGATGTTCCTAATATCTAGGTAAAATGATATTTGTATATATATAACTATGGTGAGATTATTCAGAAAATACCTCAACCATTCATTGATTTCATGTACCAATATTTGGGAGTTATCATAAATACTAGTAGATGGGACTCTAGCTTATGAATGAATTTTTGAGACTTCTTCATTATAATCATTGAGGATAGCACTCATATATGAGACCTTGACTTATGAATGTACTTGATAGGTGTAAGTATTGACAACAATGTTTTCCAAAGGGTCAAAGATTTTGATGTCCTTTATGCAAATCCTTGAATTTTCTCCACCTTAGCACAACAAAAACCCCTTTCCACTAGTTCGAGGGGATCATGGCCTCCATAACATGGCATAATGAAATGACACTCTTTGATTTTTTTTTTTACATAGTATAACTAATGTTTTTTTATAAGTTATTGCATATATTGTAGCTAATATATATTATAATTATTATATATTAAAAATAATGTGTCTAATATAATAAAACCCTTTTCCACTAGTTCGAGGGGATCATGGCCTCCATAACATGGCATATGAAACAACACTCTTTGATTTCTCCTCCTAGAGGTCATCTAATTCAGTCCATACCTTGGTTCCAAGCATTTCATGAGGTTCCAAGCATTCTCATCTACCAAATTTCAATCCACACTAGATTATAAGCGAGCTCAAGTACTACATGATTAGGTGTAGTCACGCCTTAATGCGGTCAAGTAGTACATGATTAGGCACAGTCACGCAAATCTTCTCTTGGTTTCGAGAATAGTTCATTCTCTACTAAACAGGGGCAACCACGTGAAGGTGGAAGCTCTAATTATGCCCCCCCCCCCTCACATCAGTCTCAATTTCAATTTCCCCATACCTAATTTGAAATTATAAAGAACATGTAACATACTTTATTATACAAAATAAAAACAAATAAAGATCATATAAAAGATATAAACACATAACTCTTGTGTTAGCAGGTGCGCTGAAATAGTCATATAAAAGATATAAAGTCAACTAGTCGTTGCAAGCCATGTGTGTTAGAAGGTGCACTGAGATAGTCAATAGTCGTCTCTATAGCGATGAACATTCATCGCAATAGCGATGACCATCGCGGCCAATTTAATAAAAAAATGAAAAAAATGCTTAACTTACTACATATTTTTCGACGAATTTAATAAACGTGGAAAAGTTTCGTGGAAAAATCCACCCATATGTAGTAGTTCCATATCTCTCATGTCATACAATCCACCTCAACCAACTAAAAAATTCACTCAACTCTTCCACACACTTGAACACCTTCCTCTTCAGTCAAACCCCAACACAAGGAATGTACCATCCCTTCACTACTCAACAGAGCCTTAGGAGTACTATAAGGCCTCTCCTTTCACTTCTCATCAATCCCTCAGGAAACCCTTCCATCTCTTAAACAACTCAACTAACATCATGTTATATGAATGCATTAAAATATTCTAACAATATTTACAAATCCAAGGTTTCATGCCTTTACCATACCCCTTATCTAGGTATAAATCATATATATGCATTCAAATGTTGTGAACATATCAATTAAAGTATCAAAACACGACTAAAGGAATTCTTACCCAATATCCTTTAGCACACATGAAATATTTACATGATCAATTTTATACATGTATGGTTACCATCAACATCTCTAATGTTACCTAGTTAGTCGATGCTTGTTGGGAACTCACACAAATCCCTTCATCATCCTCTTGACAAGCATCCACTTTTCCTTGTCCATTATCACAAGGTTGATTGTCATATGTGGCTACATCATCAATATCTTCAACCTTTCCTAGTTATACAACAAAAAACAACCACATTAGACACCATTCCACACTCATTATATGCATAACAACATATCATGCTTAACCAATATTCAATGTCACACATATGCCCAAGCATATCTACATGCACATGCACAGTGGTGGGTTCATCTTTTGTCATAAAAACCATCATGCACACCCTCTTTTTACCATTCCTTTCCTCCATTTTTGGCATTTTTGTACCCATTTTCACTAAACCCAAGATCAATAAAGGATGGAAAAGGTAATTGTTAGTTTGTTTCTATTTTTTATTTAATAAGAAAAAAAATGTCAATTTTTTGGGTTTTTATTCGCATTATTACCACAAATGATTTTTCCCAGTAATTTCTCTAAGATTAGCATATTTGCTGGCCAAATCAGAGAAAAAGGGCACATGGGTTTTGTTCCTAGCGTTCACACCATGGATCATGTCCACTTGAAGCACATGAAACAACCTAGGAAGTCACTAGCCAATGCTTGGTCAACGTGCACCCTCCACAATGAATAAATATGACATCAAGAGAATCATTTGATTTTCTTCATAATTTTTAAAGATAATCACTCATGGTGGATTCGATCCAACATTGATAGGTCATTTAGATTTTCTATTATCCATAGATTTTTAGGCATGTTAGTTATGTTCTATCATGTGTAAATATTCCAAAACTTCAAGGCATTTGGGGGGCAATAGAATTGTTAACTTATAAACTCATTGTAGCTGAATTTTATGATTAATATAAAGATACTGGTTTGCTTCATTTGATTTGTTGATTTTGTGCATGAGCCAAAGCTTGGATGGGCCCCCTTACAATGGCCTGTGTCATAGTTGTACATTGTTGTATAGAGATTTTATTTGATAATTCTTAATTTGTTGTTTGTTGGTAAATATCTTATTGTTTTTATATCTTTTTATAGTTATTTCATTTTCAATTTTAGCTCCAGAGGTTTCTCTTTTGAAAATTGCATTTAAATTAATCTTAAAACTTTCTCTTAAATCCACAATCTTTATAAGTCAAAAAGAGTATTGTTGTAAAAGTCATGAATATCATCACAAATTTCTTTTTATATCCTATTTCCCACCATTGAAGACTATGACAAATTTGGATTAAAGGATTAGAATTATGTTTGCATTTTCCTTCACAATTTATGAAACTCACAACCAAAACAAAGTATTATTGCAGGGGATATTTCTTGTTGAGTTAAAGTTAATTTCATAGTTACTAGAGTATTATTGTAAGGAACTTTTTCACTTTACAATCGGTGTTTCCACCATTGAACTGTGACAGTCAAAACTTTTCACTAGAGAAAGCTAAATTTACCCTACAATCTAATTCTCAACCAAGAAAACTGTGATAACTAAATTGAAGGGATCTAACATTTCTTGAATCTTTTTCTTTATTAGATGCATACAAATTCTTTTAAGTTCATGGTCAAGCCGAGTCTTGTCACATAGTTGTTTTCATTCCTTTGAAATAAATTCCCTTTGTTACCTAATTGTCTACCATTGAGGTTGTGAGCATTTGAAGAATTAGTTCTTGTTTCTCTTTGAAAATTAGTTTACAAAAATATTTTGTAGTATTGCTTGAAAGTGTTATTTTTAGAGTTAAGATTGATTTTCAAATTAGCATCTTCACATATAATGACACACCTCTAAGATTAGAAACCCTGGATTGATATTTTAATGTCCTAGTTTATGCAAGTAAATTAGTGAGTTGAATTTTTTGGCGTCGTTGCCAGGGAGGCACAAAAGGAATTAGTTTTGAAATCTTTTAGTGATTTGCATAAATATATTTAGTCATGTTTTATTTGCATGAATAGACCTAGGGATAGTAAGGGTAGGTTTTTTCAGATAGAAAAATAAGTTATTTCAGAAAAATTGAAAAAACCAACTCCCCACAAAACCACTTACTAAGTCATCAGAACCTACTAAACCACCTACTTCATCTTCACAACCACCTACTAAGCCACCTATTAGACCACCCACCTCATCATATTCACAACCATATACTAAGTCATCCATCCAACCAATTATCAAAATGTCCACAAAACCCCTCATTACTAACTTCCTTACAAGTACCAAGAAAGATACATGGAAGAGGATTGTTGCAGAAAGCTCCAAGTAGACACAAATTAAGGACATTATTGAACAACTTGAAGATCCAAAAGAAACACTAGAAGGTTGGAGTAAACATTTTTTGGATATTTTTGGAAAATAATATGGCTAATGTTGAATCTCATGGAGAAAGAGGTGGTCCAAGAAGAGCACCAGATGTCAGAATATTTGGAGGTGGAGATAGAAGGATACCAGAAACCTTGGAACAAAGAAGATCAAGAGAATAAAGAGAATGACGGAGAAGAGAAACTGAAGAAGAAATACAAATAATACCAAGAAGAGAAGGAGAACGAGAAATAGGTCCAAATGATGCAGGAGAAGAAGAAGAAGAAGAAGAAGAAGAAGAAGAAGAAGTAGAAGTTACTTTTGGTTTTCCCATCTTACATGTACCTAAAATTTTTGGAAATGAATTAAAGATTAAGAAAATTCCTCCTTTTGTTCTTCCTAACTTTCATGGTATGGCTTATGAGGATCCTAATGCATTTTTGTTTGAATTTGTGTTACGAGGAAAATCTCTCTATGGCTAGGGGTAAACCACAACAGACGGAACGACACCTAGAAATCAAATCTAAACTCAAGTATGCTATATAAATGAAATGCTAACAAGACAAGTCTAAGAGCCTACCTCGTTCAAACATTCGAACAAGACCATCATTCAGCACATGACCCACAGATTTATACCTGCAACTTGTCCTCAACAACGAATATACACAAGCATATGGTGATAATATATGATTTCAACATATAAATTAGCATAATCCATTAAAATACATGAAAAATACACCCATGGAATAATAATTCAAATATTTGCAAAATATCATTTGGACAAGAAAAGAGTATTTCTATTAAAATAATCAACAACTGTACATAGGTGACAAACTTCTATAATGACACATATTGGAACTAAGAAAATAAGTCCCTACAGTTGGGCCTCCACCACTTCAATCCTCCACAAAGACAAGCTCATATATAGGAGTCAATGAGATTCTCTATCACAAAGAAGGAAGAGATTGGGGGCTGAACATAAGAAGTTCATAATTTTGAGGAAAAAGGGATGCAGACTCAATATGAAGTGAAATTTCGCCAGAGTGTCTTTGCTGTCAAAGTTGAATTGTTGAATCATCCTCAAGGCTTGGATATTTCTCAATTTATAGCCTCCAAATGGAATTGAAGGGCTGAGTTGGAGCGTTTATAGTATATGGAAGGTCAAGAATCATGGATATCGTGACATGGCATGGAAACCCCACATAATTTTTAATTTTTGAGCACCAAACCCGACGTATGCGGGTTGTAGTGGAGAAACCTATGTATATGCTTGTTGTATCACTAATAGGGCACGTATATGTGTAAAAATGTGCATTTTGGATCTGGAATGAACAAAAAGGGGACTTAAATTATGAAGAGGGCAATGGAAGGCCATCTAAGAAAGTTGCGTGGAGTGAGGAAAAATTTTCTGTAACAGATTCCCCCTAATGTGTGAGGTCAGAGGAATATTTGCGATGGACAAAATACATTATAATTCCCAGAAGTGGAGTAATGAAGACTCAACTGGAAGTACTAGTTACTCATTAGAATATTACAATCCATAATGACTTTGTACACATGGCTGCCAATATGAATTGCATTGCAGATCCATGTAGAAATATATCAAATAGTTGTTCATGGCCATGAATAGGAAATACAAAGTGGACATATGCCATAGTCACAAAAAAGATGTAGTGAAATCAAGTCTCAAAATCAACTAAAGATATCTGTATATAATGGAGTACACTATGATCTCCCATGATCACTGAATTCATATAGGTACTGGTCCAATGCAAAACAACAACAAACAAGGAATGTTGCTACTGTAAGCTAGAGGTCTTCTACACTATCCACCGAAGGTGGAATTATACATCATGTGAATAAAGGAGTTGAGGTCGAATACAATGAGACTTCGTTTGATTATCAGTCATTAATGTATACCTTTAGCAAACACAAGACAACCCATCGATAATGAAAGTAGGTGTCAAGGCACTAAGTACACTCTATAAGGGTAAATAAGGGTGTTGAGGTTGAAAACTTGAAGAATCCATCGATCATGAGACATTGATGTATTCCCAACTGTCGATGGTGGGATAACTTGCCACTGATGAATACAATCCTCTAGGTACTCATAGGACTCTAGGTCTCATTTCCATAATAGATGAGCTGAAGTCGATGGAAGGAGACCCGCTGAGAGGAGAGCATTAAGGAATCTCTCATCATCAAACACAAGGTACAAAGCAATAGCTTGATAATTAGGAGGATATCAGATGAATAGGATGTTCACGAACCAATGACCATGTGCATCCCTCGCATGCACCAGATGAAAGTAGTGCATGAAAGAGACCCTCTGAATAGCAGCCAATGAGGAAAATTGTCGACAAAGGTGAGGAAACCACCAATAAGGCTAATGGAATCCAAGACATTGTACGAATCCTAATGTGTGAATAGATTTCTTCTTGTCAAACATAAGGTAAACCCCCCAGTCAACGACCAACGAGGAAGCGTCATCTGTTGGGTTCAAGGTTACCTACCCATGATGAAAGTAGGCCTAGGGTGTAAGGCAAGACAACAACTTCATGTGATTCTAAGATACATTGAGGGTATGGCCAACATGCAAAGTCAAGAGTTCTGAGAAGGGGCCAATACAGGCTTATAGACTTCCTTTGAACAAGAGCATGAGACATATAAATAACTCAGGCAACATAGACTTGATAATGATCATTGATAAAAAATTGTGATGCAGGAAGCATCAACAAACTCTCCATAGGGACTAGAAGAATAACTAGCCAAAGGCATAAGCTCTAAGTAATGAGATCAACTTCCTAAGGTCGTGCCAAACAAAAAATTGTATGAAAGTGGACTCAAAATTTTGTGCTCTGTTCAAAGGCGACACAACTGTTGTTGATACAAGATAATATTTTTTTTTTTTTTTCATAGGCAAAGAAATGCTATGATACAGAGGAGGAAATGAGTGTCACAAGTAATCAGATAGTTCTAAGCAGTGGAACATAGATATGGTTAATGAAAGGAAGTGCATGCGGGGCATGGACACTTGGGAGGATGTTTCCTCTAAGGGTACATGGTGTCAAGCTGCAAACGATATATGGAAGGCACCGCTTGGCTAGTGATGCAAATTGTGAAGGCAGTAGGCTTATAACGAGAAAGCGGGGATTAGAAATAGGCTTAAAAATGCAAGCAGGATGATGGAATGCAATTACAACTTAACTCCAAAAAATGTCATTTTTCAAAGATTTAGTTCCCTAGGCCCGAAAAAGTATAAAACAATACCTAGGAGAAATCTTCTAGCCAATGGTGACTAGAGTATACCTTTTTTGTAAGTAGTTTACTTGGTCTGGAAAAGGGTTAAACTTATACCATGTAGGCGTCCTTTCAAAACCATTTAAAGAATGTGAAAGAGACAAGTTCACTCGACAATCTTTTCATTTTTTCGGGAGTCAAAAAGAGATTAACAAAGACTGGAGGGGAGTGCCATAGGTAGTGGTCAAAATGATTGTGAGTAAGAAAATGGGGTCCGAACGCAAAGTCATATTGGGACTATAAGGAAGTCTCAGTCCTGTGGATTAACTTTTGCATGGGAACCAAATGACACAAAGGTTTTGACTAGGGCCCCCATGTTTGGTAAGTCTCTACCACTTAATAACGACACTTCCAGTAGCAGTGAGAAGGTTTTGTGTCATTAAGAAATGGGTTCGTGCCTAGGGTGTATGGATCACAGTAATAGGATGATGCATGAATGAAAAATGGAGTGAAAACATATCCTATATGCTGGTGAAAGAATATACTTGCCGAAGGCATGAATGGAAGGTAAGATGTTGGAAACCGTAAAAAATCTTGGACAAAACCACTAAAAACCAAGTATTTCCACTGCGCAATTAGTCCATAAGGTCAAAAATAGAGAAGAACTATAGAAAATGGGTAAAACCTTTCTACTAATAGTAAAAATAAAACATTTTACCATACCATTTGATTTTTTTCACCCACAAATTGCATTTTAGGCCATTTTCCCAACGATCTTCAAGTGGCGATTGTGAGATCTATGGTCAACGGAATCAACAACTGTCTGGACCAAGTAAGTTCCCATCCCATCCTCTTCAATTTCAATGGTTTAAATTCTGGTTTTAGTCCCCATTGTTTGAGTATTAGAAGGCATTATATGGAAACTAGGGTGTACACGGGTGACAGATCATTAGGTCACGCATACGACCCAATATACATGAATAAAGCGAAGCCTGCACGCGTATATGAAGCCCTATACACGACTTTCATTAGGTTAGCCTACATAAAAGTCCATGAACAAGATTTTGAAAGGGTTTTAACTCAAAAAATGGTCTTTCCTTTGCAAGATGGTTATTGAATGGAGGGAAAGGAAGCATGAGGAGATCTATGCAGTAGTGGGAAGAGATGCAAGGGCCCAACAATATTTAAAATGATGTGGCCTTTATAAATTTTGGTATCTCAAAGGAATGAGGGCTTAGGTGAGGTTATTCCAGTTACTGGTGTTGAGTTGTGAAAAAGGTATAAATATTCTCCTTATTACCATGATTTATGATATATTCTTGATTGACTTTTCTAGTAATTAGAAATAATTAAGACAAAAAATGATTAAAAAGTCTTCTAGAAATGATATTAGATAATTTCTGAATTTCGGTTTGAATTGTTTGATTTTATTGTAGAAATGGACAATTATTGTTAAACTCAAGATAGCTGAGAAAATTATGAAGATACATAAACTATTGGAGAGTGAAGAAATCATGCACAAAGCAGTTTTGAGGAAGATTGACTCTCTATTTTGTAATCTTTATAAATAGTAAAAGAAATCATGAGCATCTATCGATCCTCAGGATAGCTTAATTTACCCATATCATTGTAATATATAGAGGGTAATGAACCATAGAGAAAAATCCAAGAAATTTATCCAAGCATTCAGATCTTTGAATTGCTCTGTACAAACACTCTATTGTAAATGTTTTACCAGTTATGAAGTTAATGGAAGCCTTGAGTGTTTTTACCATCTTTGCACACTGATTTTCTAACAACAGTACTTTTGAAGATCGTGGGCCCAGTCAAAAGGAGTTACTGTCTGAATCTGTAATCATATCAATTTGATTTCAGTTCTGTGATTTAAATCTCTCTGCAATAGTTAAGATAAATGCGTGAGTGTGTTGATGTTTTTATAAATTGGTTATGCTATTTTAAAGAGGATAGATGTTTCATTAGGTTATCAATTGTTGTTCCATTTCCCATTTCTGTTAGTTTATTTTTTTGACAGTTCCTCTCATTTTCGCATACGTTGTTCCTTTATTTAATTTACATTAGTTGTTCCTTTCGCTTAAATTCACAATTGTTGTTCCTTTCGCTTAAATCTGCATTTGATGTTCTTTATTAATTTTACAGTAATTCACTGTTTCTTTTCTAGCAGGTTAAATAGTCATTGATAGATTGATTCATTAAGTATTTTCATAGATTGAATTATTTTTTTCGTAGTGAGATGAAATAGATTGAATTATTTTTTTCATAGTCAGATGAAATAGATTGATTCATTAAGTGTTTTCACAAATTAAATTATTGTTTCCTAGTTAGATGAATTCAACAAATTAATTAGTGTCTTTGATTCACAGTGTGTAGTAATCAGATTACAATTCTGTCAAGTGAGTTCTTAGTTTCAGAGTTTTTAATGAATGTGTGAGGAAGTTGATTATTGATAAACTCAGATTTTCTTTAGCTACACGATTTTAACCTCTATAACTATCTGCATAGACTTTGTCGATATTCTTGAAAGAAAAGACAGATCCTCGAGTTGATAAATTAATGTTAATCTAAGGTTGTTTTTAGGACATCTTTAGAGCCCAACATTTTGGCGTTGTTGCCAGGGAGAATTTCAAAGATAGCATAGATTTCATCTCTGGAGGATGAGGTATTGAAAAAAAAAGGTAAGAACCTACGTAAGCAACAAGTAAAATGCTTGTGCCAACACCTACCTTTAGCTGATGCATAGAGGTTATATATGTGCTTAGAATTTTTGTGTGAGTATGTATGAGTAAGAAGAAAGAACTTGAAAAACCAAAACCCCCACCAAAAACTACAAAATCCCAGGGCTCAGTGCCCCCTGGAAGGAGCACTTTCATAGATGAAATTGTTCAAAAAGCCGAATCTCAATATTTGGTTGGACCTCGAAAAGGATCCACCCAAATCCCTCAAGAAATAACTTCACCAATTGAAGCTCATGCTGAGGTTCATAGAGGAACTGAGAAAAGTTTCCAAAATACACATACTCCACCTCTCAGTCCTTTAGACGAGGGAAATTCTTGTAATTTGGAGGAAGGAGAAGGGGAGAGCAGTGGAATTGTTGAGGAAAACCCACCAACACCTAAACCTGGATCTCCTGTAATTCTGACAGGAGAAGGAACACCTGAAATACCAAATATAGGCAACGCAATTAAATCTTCTAAGGGACCAAATAATCAACCACCTCGAATAGAACACCCATAACTAGAGATTCTTGAAGATTATTGGCATATTTTTGACCAAATGGCACAGCCAAATCAACTGAGGACCCAAACTTCCACTTTGGAATATCCTATAGTTGATCCAGTTGTTAATGCCCCAATGAAATTTATTCCACTGTAGAATCTCCCAACCTTTCATGGATTGATATCAGAAGACCCTGATGCATTCTTATTCAAATTTGATGTCCTGTGTAGAGGTTATGACTACACCTCTAAACCCCAAAAATTGAAACTATTTCCTTCGACTTTGAAAGGAGAAACTCTATGATGGTTTATGGGACTAGGAGGGGGAACTATAAATTCATGGGATGAAATTAAACAAACCATCCTTAAGAAATATCAAGACTATTGTAGAACCAGGGATCTAAAAGACAAAATCTTTCAAATGACTGCAAAAGAAAATGAGACACTAGAAGAATATGTTGAAAGGTTTCAATATAACTTGCAAAGATCACCTTATGGTACACTGCCAGGTGAGGTACTTAAAGACACTCTGATAAAAGGTATGAAGGATGAATGGGTAGAAACATTGAATTTAATGGGAAAAGGTGATATTTATCAAGAGACTTATGATAACAATATCCAATTATGGATCAGGTGCTCACTTGGAAGTACACGAACTAGATCGGGAATGCGATCTCCCCTCACTAGAAATAACAACATTACTAATGGGGGTGTCACCCGAGCAAAAGTTGGTAATCTTTTAGAAATTTTCAAAAATGACATTTTGAGTACTCTTACTACACAATTGGATGTTCTGCAGGCTAAACAAAAACAAGAAGAAGCAGAACATTCCTTGGACATATTTTTCCACCGATGCAGAAAGAAACATGGTCCGAGGGAATGTCCTTTGGATGTGGTTCAGGTTTGCGCCATCTATGCCAAATACCATGCAACAGAGCAATGTCCATTACTTATAGGACTAAAAGTTGTCTTTAAAGAAGCAGAAGAGGAAACAAAACTAGTATATACGATGGCTCAACATCGCCAATGGTGGGCTCATCCCCTAGGTATGCTACAAGATCCCTCTTCTTTCTTTTCTGGGAAGTATAATCAATAGCAAAAACCCAGGAACACATGGCAGATCCAACCATTTGCTAACCCCACCTGGCAGTCCCAACAATATCCTATTGCACCCTGGCCAAATCAATCAACTGCAAATCCCACCTGGCCAAATCAATCAACAACAAATCCCACCTGTCCTAACTCGCAATACCCTACTTCATATTGGCAGAATTCAAATAATAACCCCTATCCTTCACATTGGACTAACACAGCTTCCCAAGCCCCCAATTGGAATCAAAATTGGTAGCTCCCCATGGGAATGACCAATCAACCCATGGGGATGGCTCCTCAATCTCATCCCACTTTCCAAGCCCCACTTCAATCACCCCAGAACCCTCAACCTCAAATGCGCCCTCAATTACCAGCTCAACCCAACCCAAATCCTAACAATAGACCAACCCAACTTGTGCAAATTGTTGAGAATTTGGAGGGGGAAATCAACTCAGTAGGGTGCACCAAACGCCAGCTGAGGTCATGGCGTATAATTTCTCCCAAAGAAAGTAACATTCACCAAGAGAAGGAGAATGGAAAAAATATACAACCAATAATAACACCCTCGACTGTGGTCATAACAGAAGAAACCAAACTGGGGGGAAACACAGTCGAGCAACATAATCCTGATGAGGATGAAATTCATCCTCCCTCATTTCATGAGAGGCTAATGATAACTAAACTAGTTGTATATCCTAATTTCGATATCATTGGGGAACTAAAGAATCTATATGTTAAGATCCCACTCCTACAGGCTCTGCAAGACATCCCAATTTATGCAAAAACGATTAAATAAATATGTGGGAAGAAGCATGTTAGGAAATATAAGAATCAATCAATTGTTAACGTGGTAGGAGATTTATTCGATCTTATTCTAGGCAAGCAGGAGCTGGTCAAGTATGCAGACCCAGGGAATCCCATAGTAATAGTTAGATATCGGGTTGTTCTTTTCCAATACACTAGTGGATTTGGGGGCATCCATTAATATTATGACCATTGAGACCTGTAACGTTCTGGGTATTACCTCCTTCGAACCTACTTCAATTATGTTACAATTGGCTAATAGATCAATGGTTAAACCAGTCGGCACATTACAAGATGTAGAAATTTCAGTTGACTCTTAGGAATACCCAACTGATTTCCTAGTTATCAACCCAAGAAGTAGACTTGATGGACAACCATTTATATTGGGAATACCATGGCTCACAACAACATATGCATACATAGGATGTCGCATAGGCAACATGACAATTGCTAGAGGAAATGCTACAAAGAACCTCATCCTGTATCCTCCAGCTAAACTGATTCTGCCTATCATACATCAACAGTTTCCACCGCCTAGATATCTAGAAAAGAATCTACGATCTCCTCTCACACTGGAAGAATATCTCAAACTCAAGAACCAACTAGAAGATGATATGATCAGTAGCTTCATTCACATCCTAGCCATTATAAGCAACCCAACATGTCAAATGATAAAATTTATTTTAGATAATGAAGCACAGGGAGATCCTCTAGAAGAATTGATGGAGAAACATATTCCTACTACTGTTTTCCATAACAACATATCATTTGAAATTGCACCAGGGAGGTGTATGAATATCAATGCTAATTTGAATGCGCAACAACAAAAAAAATTGATTCAGATCCTTTCTAAACATCAACATGATTTTGCGTGGGAGTATCCCGACATGAAGGGAATTGATCCTCAAATCCGCACACATCATATTTATATTGAGAAAGATGCCCGACCCATCCAACAACCCCAACGAATATTGAATCCTCATCTCATAAACGTTGTTAAAGAAGAATTACAGAAATTGTTGGATGTAGATTTTATATATCCCATTTCAGACAGCCGGTGGGTCTCTCCACTAGTAATCATCCCCAAGAATAATGGAAAGTGGTGGATCTGTGTAGATTACAGAGAACTCAATAAAACTACCCAGAAGGACCACTTTCCCCTACCTTTTATTGATCAGGTCCTTGATACTTTAGCAGGGAAGAATATTTTTTCCTTCTTAGATGGCTTTAGCGGTTATAATCAGATTCATATTGCTCCGAAAGACTAGGATAAAACTACATTTACATGTCCCTGGGGTACCTTCTCATATAGAGTATTTCCCTTTCAATTATGTAATGCTCCAACTACATTCCAGAGAGCCATTTTAAGAATATTTTCTAATTTGATTAATGAAGGACTTGAAGTTTACATGGATGATTTCACCCCTTATGGCACTGATTTTGATCAAGCTCTAAGCAATCTAGAGAAGGTGTTGGAACGATGCATTGCTACCAGACTATGTTTGAGCCATGAAAAATTTCATATGATGATGAACGAAGGTGTGGCACTACGACACTATGTTTCTGCAGATGGGATCAAGGTATACCCAACAAAAATAGAGGTAATCCTTAATCTGCCTACACCTCGTACACAAAATGAGGTACATAGTTTCCTTGGCGCTACAAGATACTATCCTAGATTCATAGAAAAATTTTCAAGAATTGTTGCACCTTTACATGCTTTAACTGGTATTGTGGAATTTTAGCGGTTTGATAAAAGTGATGTTGCGTTTGCAGAACTCAAAAGGACGGTTTCAACAGCACCAGTGCTGAGAGGACTAAACTGGAAAATACCATTCCACATCTCTACAGATGCATCGGATATAGCCATAGGCACTGTCCTTGGACAGGAAGAAGACAAGAAACCTTATGCTATTTGTTTTATTAGCAAAAATCTTACTCCCGCTGAATTAAACTACACAGTAACAAAAAAATATTTTTTAGTCGTTATACATGCTATCAATAAATTTCGCCATTATATAACAAGCTATCCAGTTATTATGTATATTGATAATTCTGATATTAAATATTTAGCTAACAAACCGATTACTAATGGATGGGTTACTCGGTGGTTATTACTATTGAAGGAATTCAACATCACCATCAAGGATCGACCTGGAAGAGAGAATCTCGTTGCAGATTTCTTATCTCGTGTACCCAAAACAAATGACTATTTGACAATCGAAGACCAATTTCCAAATGAACACATGTTCGTTATCACTATTAAGACACCATGGTATGCAGATGTGGTGAATTATCTGGTAACTGGGAAACTACCAACACACCTTTCAGCAAGAGAAAGGAAACTGATCATTCAATGCAATGCATGATTCACCTGGATTGGTGGATATATTTTCCACACAGGGGCAAACCTCCAGATCTGAAATGTGTAAGAGATGATGAAATTTACGATGTCTTGAAGGCAGGTCATGATGATACTTGTGGTGGACATTTTTCAGAATACAAAACTGGGCATAATATTTTACAGATGGGCTACTATTGGCCCTCAATATTCAAAGACACAAATAAATATGTCCAGGCCTGCAACAATTGTCAGAGGATGGGTCGACCAGACCAAGCTGATGAAATGCCCCTACAAGCACAAGTGATGGCATAACCTTTTGAGATATGGGCACTATACTTTGTTGGCCCCTTCAACCCAAAATCAAATCAGAAGGTCTATATATTAGTTGCAACAGACTATATGATCAAATGGGTAGAGGCAGTAGCCTTGTCAAATGCAACGAAGGAAGCAGTCATTAAGTTTCTCTTTGAATTATTTGTACATTATGTATTACCCAAGGAAGTAATCACTGACGGAGGGTCACAATTTACAGCCCATAAAATCACGGCCACCCTGCGCAATTATCATATTAAACACAGAGTTACTTCCCCCTACCACCCACAAGCAAACAAATAAGTAGAAAGTACCAATAAAGTATTGGAGGCAATTTTTACAAAAACAGTCTCAACAAACCATCAGAATTGGGCGGTCGAGCTTCCATATGCCTTATGGGCCTACCGCACAACATGGAATAACACTACTGTTTACTCCCCTTATCATATAGTCTATGGAAAAGAACCTATATTTCCAATTGAATTTGAGATCAAGGCTCTAAGGATGGCCCTGGAAATTGGACTGGATCTTACGGAGGCACATACACAATGCTTGCAACAACTCAATGAATTAGATGAAGCACACACGTTCTCCTTGCAACACACAGCTTTTATTCAACAGTAGAGAGATAGTTGGCACGATAAACATATCAAGAAGAAATCCTTCTAGAAATGTGATTGGGCACTTCTCTATGATTCCAGATTTCAGGATTTCCCTGGAAAATTGCAGACAAGATGGTTGGGACCAAATGAAATCAATGAAGTTCATGATAATGGCACTGTCACTTTAGTTACCATCAACGGGTCTGGTTCTCCTTTTCTGATAAATGGACATTAGCTATGACTCTACCATCAACCGCTTTCAAAAGAATCATTTTTCCAAGAAGTAAGGATCCTATTGTTAAGATTTTAGTTGCCTGGGAAGGTAACCCAATAGCTTCAACTTCATAAAATTATGATTTTTACCAGCACTGTACATATTGTATATAGCTTTCTTTACGGATTTGATTGATTTTTTAGTTTTTTCTTCCTAGGGAAGTCACTTTAGAAAATAATAACTATAAGAGATGACTGTAATGAATATAATTAGCACTCTTTTATGTTCCTTGTTCTTGTCTCACTTTGAAAAATCCATCGAATATAAACCCTGTTTTCACAGAAAATGAATCTGTCATGTTCTACAAGCAAAACTCGGGTGACTGTAATGAATGCATGACACTAATAAACCATCTAGTACTTCAATTATTGAATAAACCTACCCATAAAAAAATTGAATGAATTTAGTTGATGACTAATCAATCCTAAAATTCACTAAAACAAAAATGTCCATGGGAGGTATCCAATCACTTAATTAGATAGTTAATTTTTTTTTTCTTTTGAACCTCATCGTTGTCGTTCATTTGAAACAAAACAATTGTTATTACTTTCGTATGATTGTTGTTCCCTTTGCACATAGTTTCCATTCATTCAAAATAGAACAACTGTTGTTACCTTCATGTGATTGTTGTTCCCTTTGTGTGTAGTTTCCATTCATTTGAAACGAAACAACTGATGTTACCTTTGTGCGATTGTTTTTCCCTTTGCGTATAGTTGTCGTTCATTTGAATGGAACAACTGTCGTTCCCTTCGTGTGATTGTTGTTCCATTCATGAGTAGTATCATCCATTTGAAAGTAACGACTGTTGTTCCCTCTGTTACAAATGATGTTCCCTTTGTCATGATTTTTGTTCCTTTTTCGGATAGCATTGTCCATTCGAAAGAAACAATTGTTGTTCCTTCTGCGGTTTTTTCTTATTGTTGTTCCTTTCTCTCAAAAGGCATGATTGTTTTCTCATGAACAAGCATGTCATTATTATGTTAGCCACTCCTTTGGGTACGACCTTCACTAATTAATTTTCACCAGCACCACTTCTAATTATCAAAGTAACTATTTGTCACTTTTTTTGTGGACTATCTAGCATACCTTATCGAATTGTTTTTGGATTAATTTCTCCGAATTATCTTAAATATTGTTCATAATCCCTAACCACCATAATTTCTTTCTTTCCCCTATATATATACATATACTTGAATGATAATTTGCCTCCATATCATAGTAAGGAGTCTAAAGCACATTTTACTTGGCATTCTTACACTTCTTACGCCATCCCTCACTCTTAAGGAGTAGATGAGCCCCCCTTAAAAAAAATAAAAAATGATGGAAACAAAAATAAAATATAAGTAATAAACTTATCCCACAAAGGATATGGGGTATCATCACGAGCCAACCTACCATGATCATAAGATAATAACATAAGTGACATTCCCACTATGGATATCACACCAGGGCAATGGCCTTTGGCATTTTTTTCGTCAAAGGACAAGAGGTCTCATCACGAGTCGGCTTGTTCACTTAGGTTACAATCTAGTGAGTGGCATTATCATTATCTGGTCACCAAACTAGGATAGTGGTATTTTTGGGAAAAGATAATTCAAACTATTTATCAAGGATAAGGGATCATCTATAGGTTAAAAGGCAACCCTGTTGAGGCTATGGACGCCTGCTGGCAGCAGTGGCTCTGCCTATGGTATGGAAGTTTACCTTAAATATGCCAAGTTTTTTGTGTGTTCCTATACTTCCTTTTCTAACAAAGAGGCTATCATTCTGATTATATCCAATAAAAAGGGAAAGTAACAAGGTTATTACATGTGGAATATTTCTAAACATGTGAACAAATTTAAAATTTCTCGGAATCTTTTTCCTTAAATGTTTTTTTGAACATAGGTATGTAAATTTGAATTTCCCACAAAAGAGTGATTATTGTTCATGATTATCGTTAAAGTGATTTTGAAGGTTATTAATGATTGTTCTCCCAGCGATAGTGGCAACGTAGTAATTACCCCTCACCTAAACTACCTTCCATTATTACACTCGCACATGTCGATAGTCGAGGTCGACCTTTCCATTTATGAGGGGGCAGATATTCTGCACATTTATCGATAGATCATAATGATTGCAATAAATAGAAAACTCACATTTTTATATACATTTGTTGTTCTATGATATTCTCTATTTCTAGTAATATTGTCTCAAAAGTTGGTCGAACTAAGATACATTCGGGAACAATAGTTATCCTCATATGTTCATAGAATACATGGGCAACCAAAGTGTATGCCAAGAGCCCACATTGCTGCAGGTAACCGACCAGGCAAGTGAAATTTTACATCGTCTGGGGTGGACAAAATATTTCAACAGATTGCAGGGGTATGACACAAATGTCACACTAGAATTTTTTCAAAACTTGCAGAGAGGAGTCTTTGTGATCCAAGATATACAAATTCTGGTCACTGAGGAAATTATAGAGGAAGTTACAGGCCTCCCCAATGAAGGCATACAATGGAATGGGAAGTATACAACACTCAAGGAGGCTATGGAATATTTTGTATAACCTGGAGAAAAACTTAATAAAAAAGGGAAGGGACTCAACCCACCGCTCTCAGTGAGCCATGGACGGAGTTAGCAGAAGTAATACAAAGGTATATCACATGTGATGGGAGGTACGATGTGGTGAGGCCACGCCACCTCAAATTTTTAGCAGCGCTAAAATAGAGGTTAGTAATAAATTTAGCATTTTTTTTAAATGCTATGTTGCATGAAGTTGCTACAAGAACTTAGAGGCTAAAGACCTTGTCACTATAATTAGTCACCATGGACTAGTAAAGTTAATAGTAAACAAGGCCCTAAGACAAACTCAAATAACCTGGGGAGATTTAATCGAGGCCGATAGGCCCCTAAAAATCGAACAACCCTAAATCCACCAGGAAATGCCTTCACAAGGAATTGAGACAACTCAGGAAGGAGGCAGTGCCCAAAGTGAAACTCCACTACCCCAGCCTGAAATTGAAGCAGACCCCATCCAACTGGCAGAAACATCAAAGAAGAGGAGACAAAGAACAATTGTTGTTCCTGAAACCTCTATTGTGAAAAAAATAAGGGGTAAAAGACAATTCAACCTGAAAACATTCAGAGAGCTATGAAGATAAAACAACCGCCACAAGACACTCAAGAAAATGCAAAGACAGAACAACCATCTCTTTGAAACCTTACAGAACATTTCTTCAAAAGTTATGAGGTAGATATGGCTTAAGTACTGGGGAATTTAGGGAAATCAATCAACAAAGACATAAGCAGGCCTGAATAACACCAAGCACCAACTTCTTCTTCAAACCCTACCTTAGATCTCCCTGACATAGAGATGCCATCCCCCGAAGATATAGAATAGCCAAAAGCTCACATTGAGGTAAACAACCCTTTAGAATAGACATAGCACAGATAATAAATAGGGGAGTAGTCACTAGATGAGTAGGGTAGGGAAAACCTTGAAATTCCTGTAAACAGAAAACAACAGACAAAGGCCACAATAAAATCAGAAGGTTGAAACAGGAAAACAAGATATTAACAAAAAGGGTTAAAAAAATCAAAGTATTGAAACAAAAAGTTGGTAGACTCAAAGATATAATTAGAGAATTAAGGACACAATTGTAGCAAGCTGACAAGGCCTATGAGAGGAAGAAATCAAAAAGGCCTAGAACACAGGGAAGAAACCCACTTCCGAGGAAGAAAATCCACACCAATTCGGTTGAAACACAGACATAATTGCCCGCTCCTTTGGAAACAACAGAGATAGAAACTAAAACAGAGATTCCAGTAGTAGAAGAAACAACTGTCCAAACTGAGGAAGTGCTTCCTACAGATTTTCCTGATCCTTTGGAGACAATTGATATAGAGACCCAGACATATGCCCCAACAACAAAAGAGACAGTTGTTCAGACTGAGGAAGCATTTCAGTCTCTTGAACAAGGTGCCATCATTAACAGGTTGGACGCATAGCTGGTGCAAACCCAACAGACCCTAACTCAATGTAGGAGTGAAATGGTAACAATGGTGGAAGATCAAAGAGTTTTCAAGAAACTTAAATCCATGTAAAAAATAGAGAAAAATAATTTTGATGATCTCAACAGAGCTCAAGGAAAGGTGAAGAAAGTATAGGGCCAGTTAGATAAAGCTTTGGTGCAAATCAAATAAATTTTCTCTGTTTATTCTGATATAGTGGCTTGCTGGGCCCATGCTACTAATTACACCTTGTTTTTATTAGAACATTATTTGTTGCTAAGGATAAAAGTTATTAGAGCAGGCAAACCTTTTGAGTTCACCACTGTTTCTGAGTTTGTTTCATGTTTTAGAGAACAAGAGGATGGAGTTCAATATTTTATGTTTGAACTATACCTTCACAAATTCATCCTAGGAGAAAACAGAGACAAGAACCTCAGTCCTTTCACTGGGGACATACAGTTTCAAGCATTCTTATCCTTTTCCAAAAAACAAAGCAGGTGGGCTAAAACACACAAGGTTTTCATGAAAAGGGAGACTGGGTTAGACCTATGGATCAGAGGGGAACCTCCTAAAACCATTAAAACCATTATGCAACACAAAAAATTTATAAAGAGGGGAAAAGTTGTAGAATCTTTAGCTCCCCTCCACAGACATGTTGTAAATTCAGATCTACAATATTTTAGAGAGCTTAAAGAAGAGGTCATTGTTACTGCTAAACTAAGATGGGATGTCTCCTCAATTGCAGTCAAGAACAGGGAACCCTTTGGGCTCATAAATTTTCATGCAGCCACCTTCAGGTTAGAGAGGTATGCCAGAATGATCCAAAATGAAGGGCCTGCTTGGATTGGATGTAGGTTCAGTTCTCCTATTATTTGGTGTTCTCCAGATGGTTATCAGAGTAATTATGAACTTTGTAAAAAGGAGGAAGATGTTGCTTTTGAAGTGCTTAAAGGTAAGCATGGGTTTAGGAGACCTGGAGAAAAACCTCTCCTCCCTTCAACATCACTTCTTTACATGTAAAATCTTTTATTTCACGAGGACATGCAAAAAGGTAAGATGGGGGGTATGTTGAGTTGTGAAAAAGGTATAAATATTCTCCTTATTACCATGATTTATGATATATTCTTGATTGAATTTTATAGTAATTAGAAATAATTAGGAAATAAAATCATTAAAAAGTATTCTAGAAATGTTATTAAGTGATATTAGATAATTTCTAAATTTCAGTTTGAATTGTTTGTTTTTATTGCAGAAATGGACAATTATTGTTAAACTCAAGATAGATGAGAAGATTATGAAGATACATAGACTATTGGAGAGTGAAGAAATCATGCGCAAACCAGTTTTAAGGAAGACTGACTCTCTATTTTGTAATCTTTATAAATAGTAAAAACAATCCTGAGGATCTATCGATCCTCAGGATAGCTTAATTTACCCATATCATTGTAATATATAGAGGGTAATGAACCATCGAGAAAAATCCAAGAAATTTATCCAAGCATTCGGATCTCTGAATCGCTCTGTACAAATAGTCTATTGTAAATGTTTTACCAGCTATGAAGTTAATGAAAGCCTTGAGCGTTTTTACCATCTTTGCATACTGAGTTTATAGAAACAGTACTTCTAAAGACCGTGGGCCCAATTGGAAGGAGTTACTGTCTCAATATGTAATCATATCAATTTGATTTCAGTTCTATGATTTAAATCTCTTTGCAACAGTTAAGATAAAAGCGTGAGTGTGTTGATGTTTTATAAATTGGTTATGCTATTTTACAGAGGATAGATGTTTCATTAGGTTATCAATTGTTGGTCCATTTCCCATTTCTGTTAGTTTATTTGTTTGACAGTTCCTCTCATTTTCGCATACATTGTTCCTTTATTAAATTTACATTAGTTGTTCCTTTCAATTAAATTCACAATTGTTGTTCCTTTCACTTAAATCTGCATTTGTTGTTCTTTCTTAATTTTACAGTAATTCGTTGTTTCTTTTCTAGCAGGTTAAATAGTCATTGATAGATTGATTCATTAAGTATTTTCATAGATTGAATTATTGTTTTCATAGTCAGATGAAATAGATTGATTCATTAAGTGTTTTCACAGATTAAATTATTGTTTATTAGTTTATATGAATTCAACAAATTAATTAGTGTCTTTGATTTGCAGTGTGTAGTAATTAGATTACAATTCTGTCAAGTGAGTTCTTCGTTTCAGATTTTTTAATGAATGTGTGAGAAACTTGATTATTTATAAACTCAGATTTGCTTTACCTACACGATTTTAACCTCTACAACTATCTGCATAGACTTTGCCGATATTCTTTAAAGAAAAGACAGATCCTCAGGTTGATAAATTAATGTTAAGCTAAGGTTGTTTTTAGGACATCTTTAGAGCCCAACAACTGGTAAACTACTAGGATCCAGAGATAGAGTCCTTCAATCTCGATAGGAAACCATTGAGGTTTGAAGTGGATGATATATAATTTATCACATGATTATCTCGTTGGGGTGAGGTATTGAATCTCAAGGCTCGAGGGGCTAGGGGTGGTATGACTATGGAGGAGTACATTGCAACCCACTGTGTTGCAGGCACAAATAAAGTAGGGAGACAACTCCCTATCAGGGTGATCGAGAACCCAAGTCTAAATATCATTGTGCTTGTACTCACATGGATTTTAGGGTCGACCTCATTGCACTAGGAATCAAGGCCACTCATGTTCTGTGCGGTGGAGTGTTTAAAACCCACTTTTTATGACAAGTTGACGGATTGCAAACAAGGGTGAATGAGAAATTTCAGATTTGCATCCATACTTTGAATTTTTTTCTTTGATACGGTTCTAGGTTTGAGCCCTAGAGTAGAGATTACTCCACATGGACTGAACGATCCAACCATGTCATGGTGGACCGATGATATGAAAAGATCTTTTAAATGACAATGGTTGAGTTATTATGCATGTGTTTATTAACCATTTAGGAAGCTGAATGAAAGAGGAAGAATTATAGAAGAAACATCACATCCATATGAACATATATAGATCTGAAATAAATCAAGAATAACAACAAACCATAGAACACCAAAGTGATAACGAAGTTTGACAATCTCACCTATGTCTCCTGGCCTTTGTCTCAGTGGGTGAGGCTTTCTTATTTCTGTTCAAAGATTTAAAGTGAATCACAGTAGTGCCAAAAGGTCACAAAACTGATCTGGTCTTGTTCTACAAGATCTCTAGAACCCAACAAAAGAGACGACATTGAAATTGGATGACTGGGGATCCTAGAAATGGCCTGCAAAGGTGCGCTCCTCAATATATTCCTTGCATAAAAATGGTTTTGGCTTGAAAAATATTCAGCATAAACCTGCTATGAATCTCCCTCTCATGGATCCAAGAATCCATGGTTTATATAGATCTGAAGTTGGTAACCATCTCCCAACTTTCCCCCAAGATCTGGCCTGAAAAAGGGCCCAATATCCCCCAATATTGGCCAAAAATCTCCAAAATTTCTTATAAAATCACTATAATATAGTATTGAAACCCACTTTTGCACATAAATTGGGCACAACCCCCAAAACCCCACGCTCCTGGGCACATGGGTGCATCCACGTGTCCCTGCGCAAGCATTGAATCGTTGCCCCCCTAGCTCTTGGCCCCTTGGTCACATTGATTGTCATATGCCCTACGCTTTGGAGCTCCACGCGCTTACAGATGGGTATGGCCCCTGATTCTTTAGCATGTGGTTACACCCTTGGTCGGTGGGCTAGCTTAACCAACTGGGGCTAACCTTTACCTCCGCACACAAACAATTGTACACCAGGTCATATGTTGACGATAGGACTGGAACCCGGAGTTGGACTTGTATCAATAGTCGCGTGCCAACACATAATGCAAAAGGTCTGGTCATGTGGTGGTGGATGTATGTAGAACTGAGGCTATAATCCACCATACACGCCAAACACCTTAACCTACAGGTCCCATGGTATGGTTTTATGGGTGCATTGAGGGTTGGGGCTAGACCCCAACCCATACCTCCATCTGAATAGCCCTCTATGAAAAAATAAATACATATGGTTACATATAGGGTTAAGAAACATAGTGAGGGTGGGCTGGCTAGCCTAGCCCTGCCAAGTCATTCGTCCACACCGAGGTCACGGGTTCAAAGCTCATGGAACCCAAACATTTTTCCAACCAAATGAGCCAATCGATGGGTTCCACATGGCAACCCATGTCTGGGCCACGTGGCACTATACCATTCACCGAAATCAATGCCATGTGTTGAAATCTGATTGTACCACTTGTATACCTAGTCAAAAAAAACTTTCCCATTCATTGTCTGCCATGTGTCACCCTTGTAGTGGTGACACGTGTCACTCCTAGATTGGTCCACCTATACCTACCGTGTCAGCATCCAACTGTGCCCTTGCCATGTTAGTTGTATGAACATCTGACACATGTCACCTTTAGATGTTGCCACATCAACACCAACTGTGCCTTCCACGTCAGTTGTACGACCGTACAACCTATACAATCAACTGTTACATGGCATTGTATGCACTGTACAATCATCATTTTTTTTCTTGTTTGGCCAAATGAACAGATCGCGATATCTGGAGCATATGGTGTCTGTTTGATCTCATTCAAGTTACATTGGGTTCGTATTGATGAGGCCTACACACATGTCCGTTTTGAAGCCATTTTGCGAACTTTTATTTTTAGGCCTTTCTGAGCCCCATCAAGCTCCTGGATTCAATTCTGGATCACACCTCCCCACTAAGGACCTTTTGGTCCCCAAAAGGTTACTGACCAGTCATCAAGCTTGGGATAGGCCACCTGACTTGTTCTCTATCTTTAAACTCTTCCCTATGCACCTGTCTCATCAAGATCAACTGTAACACAATCATGATAACTGACAACATATTGTTAGCCATTTGTATCCTGTCACATCTTACTGAAGCCACTATCATCCATGTAGACAACATTACTAATGATAGTATAAAAAATATGACTGCAAATGAGCTGATATGTTTATAATAGTTGCACACTTATCTTGAAGGAAACAATGAATGATTTTCCATTCTACAATCATCTCTTGTTCTTTCTTAAGATCGATTACTTGATTTGAAACAATTATAGGTATGTTACTTGATTTGAAACAATTATAGGTATGTTTCTTTCTTAATCTGCCTTTCTTAATTGTTCCACAGTTTGAATATTTTTATATGCCTTTAAATGATGAGCATGAACCACATATTCTTGACCTGCTTTGGTTAAATGATATTGATTGTTTTCCCTGTAGAATATTTCTTTACAATCATACAAGTATGGACTGCCTAAGACCATTCCACATTCACTTAGTGGCACCATATCACATGTTACCTCGTCCACAAACTTAGATGAAATTGAAAATTTTAATGTGCACTGCTTTATCATGTGCAATTGATGATTGTTGCTTATCCATTTAAGTGTGTAAGGCTTATGATGCATTTGTGTTTTTAACCCCGATTGTTTAACCAATTCCTCTAAGATCAATGTGTCGACCTTAGTGTGCCTCATGATGACCCTTATGTGAAACAATTTACTTCTACAATCAAATCCTTCACCATTTTTACCTATCATACCAACCAATGAGACTTTATATTCATCACATCAATCTGATCCCAAGTCTGTGGGTCGTGTTGTTGCTGCAACTATTTGCCTCCCTTTCTTCTCTTTGAACCACTTTGGTCTCTTTTCTGGATGAAATTTCCAACAACGGTCCTCATCATGCCCCTCTTTATTGCAATGCTTGTAAGAGGGTTTCTCTTCCTTTCTTGCCACTAAATTTTCTTTCTTTCCATTCCACTTCTTTTTGTCCTCTTTCCTTGAAGACGATTCCCCTGATACACCAACCCGTGTTTTCCCTGCTTTAATGTATGTCGCTTGAACAAAAACCTCATCAAGATTAGTAGGTCCAAACATGAATACAATATTTTGAATATGTGTAGGTAAACCTCCTATATACTTCATAAGAGTTTCTTGGGTATGTAAAGGAATATCTAACATCAATGCCATTTTACAAAAGCCATCTGTGTATTCTTGCACTGTTTTTCCTTTTCTTAGTTTTAAAGCTTGTCATTCAATTAACGCTTTCTCTTTACAAACCAAAAGATATAATTTATTTCTAAGTAGATAAATAAATGCTTTCCATGATGGAAATACATTACCCACTTGTTGTGTGTCATTTTGCAACTTGCTTTTCCACTAGATGAGTGTTGTGCCTGCAAGTCTAAGTGAAGCCAACTTGATCTGAGTTGCCTCATCCTTGATCTGTTGCACACTGCAATAAACCTCCATCTGTCTTACCCAATTTTTAAGTCTCTTTGCATTAACTTCATCATCATACATGGGTAATTCAAATTTAACATCAAGTTTTAATAAATGCATTTCATTCTTATGTTTATGGACATGTTTCTTTGTGGTTCTTTTAGAACTTGAACTTGAAGAAGAAGGAGAAGAAGGAGGTGAATATGGAGGTGAAGGAGGAATTTTAGGAGGATCCTCTCCCTCTTCACTTTTCCCCTTTGAATATTCACCAAGAACTGGTCTCTTTCGTTCCAAGTAATCATCATACAAAAACTTCATCATCTTCGACATAGCAAAGAAAGTTTTTCGAAACTCTTTCTCATCATGAGAAAGTCCCTCTTTTGATTCCATATTCTCGCTTTGAGAAGTTCTCTATATCAATGCAATCAATGGATTCTCTTCAGAAATCTTGACTTCACCGCGATGTATTTTTTCCCTGGTAATCACGCAAAACTCAAATCCAAACGTCAACTAGCTCTGATACCACTTGATCTGAAAAGATCTTTTAAATGACAATGGTTGAGTTATTATGCATGTGTTTATTAACCATTTAGGAAGTTGAATGAAAGAGGAATAATTATAGAAGAAACATCACAGCCATATGCACATATATAGATCTTAAATAAAGTAAGAAGAACAACAAACCATATAACACCAAAGTGATAATGGAGTTCGACAATCTCGCCTACGTCTTTGGGCCTTTGTCTCAATGGGTGAGGCTTTATTGTTTCTGTTCAAATATTTAAAAGTACATCACATAAGTGAAAAAAGGTCACAAAAATATTATGGTCTTGTTCTACCAGATCTCTAGAACCTAACAAAAGAAACGACACTAAAATCAGATGACCAGAGCTCCCAGAAATGGCCTGCAAAGGTGCGCTCCTCAATAACTTCCCTGCATAAAAATGGCTTTGGCTTGGAAAATATTCAAGATAAACCTACTTTGAATATCCCTCTCATGGATCCAAGAATCCATGGTTTATATATATCTGAAGTTGGTAACCATCTCCCAACTTCCCCCCCCAGATCTAGCCTAAAAAAGGGCCCAATATCCCCCAATATTGGCCAAAAATCTCCAAAACTGCTTATAAAATCAATAAAATCAGTATAATATAGTATTGAAACCCACCTTTGCACATAAATTGGGAATATCCCCCAAAACACCGCACTCTTGGGCACATGGGCACCTCCATGTGGGCCTGCGCAAGTGTTGAACCGTTGCCACCCTAGCTCTTGGCCCCTTGGTCGTGTTGACTGTCATATGTCCTACGCTTTGGAGATCCATGCGCTTACAGATGGGTATAGCCCCTGATTCTTTGGCCTATGGTTATTCCCCTGGTTGGTGGGCTAGCCCGACTGACCGGGGATAACCTTTACCTCTGCACACAAACATTTGTACACCAGGTCATATGCTGACGATAGGACCGAAAACCAGAGCTGGACGTGTATCAATATTCACGTGCCAACACATAATGTGAAAGGGTTGGTCATTTGGTGGTGGGCATATGTAGAACCGGGGCTATAATATACCATACGCGCCAAACAAATTAACCCACAGGTCCCGTGGTATGGTTTTATGGGTGCGTCGAGGGCTGGGGCTAGACCCCATCCCATACCTCCGTCTGAATAACCCTCTATGAAAAAATAAATATATAAGGTTCCATATAGGGTTAAGAAACAAAGCGAGGGTGGGTTGGCTAGCCAAGCCCTGCCAAGTCATTTTTCCATGCCAAGGTCGCGGGTTCAAACCTCATGGATCCCAAACATTTTTCCAACCAAATGAGCCAATCAATGGGTGCCACGTGGAAGCCCATGTTTGGGCCATGTGGCACCATACCATTCGCTGAAATCAATGCCACCTGTCGAAATCTGATAGTCAGCACAACTTGTCCAGTCACTATCTTCCACGTGTCATACGTACATAGTACATGCATGCCACGTGTCATACGTACATCGTACGGGCATGCCACATGTCACCCTTGTAGTGGTGACATGTGGCATTCCTGGATAGGTACACCTATACCTTCCATGTCAGCATCCAACTGTGCCCCTGCCACATCACCTGTACGACCATTTTGCACATGTCACCTCCAGATGATTCCACGTCAGCACCAATTGTGCCTACCACATCAACTGTATGGCCATACGACCTTTACATTCAACTTCCACGTGGCACTGTATGGATTGTACATTCATCATTGTTTTGCTTGTTTGGCCAAATGAATAGATCACGATATCTAAAGCATATGACATCCGTTTGAGCCTGTTCAAGTTGTGTTGGGTTTGTATCGATGAGGCCTACACACATGTCCATTTTGAAGCCATTATGAGAACTTTGATTTTTAGGCCTTTCTAAGCCCCATCAAGCTCTTGGATCCAATTCTGGATCAACCAACGTGATGAGGTGGCTAGGAGGTGGTAGGGTGCCAATCCCCTATAATGATGATTTATTTCTTTGGTGGTGTCGATAGTTCATAGCCATTGACGACTATCCTTATGGAGGGATTGACTACAGAGGGGATCATGACATGCCATTGCCACTAGGTTCCACCTATGGTGATATTGGTAAGAAATGATTTTAATATATTTCATTTTTTTTGTGTTTTTCAATTTTGATAAAGGAAAAATAAAAAAACGCAAATATTTTTGCATGGTATCAAGTATTAACAATTGATTTGTTACACATACGTAGGCACGCGACGTCCATAGGTATTCCCATGAAATTTGTGAAGGGGCCGAGGAGATGGGCTAGTAGGCGAGGAGGTAGAGAGAGTGCTACAAAATGTGTAGGGGAACATGTATCGATTGACACATAGGATTCCTATGGTTCAAGTGGAGGATCTTCCAGAGGCGATGTAGCGACATGTGGTGGGTATACCTCGTGTGTGGGTGCGACTCTTCTAACGTCTTGCAAACACCATAGATTCTATCATGATACGCATCTGACACCACAAGCGTAGATGCCATGGTCATGCTACGTACCAACTATATATGCATTTTGAGGGTGTGAGGCCCATTTTGTACTATGACACCATATTTTTTGGACTTGAAAGGATGAAATATAAAAAAAAATGGTTTTCAGCTTTACTTATATATGTTACAATGTGTAAATGTATGAATGTGTTTGCTTTACTTAGTTATGTGACAAATTCCATTCTAAAATATAATTAGCATATGCATCAGATACATGATTAGAACTTCTACTGATCTGATTATAATTAAGAAAACCAAAGTGTAATTCCAAAAGTCATACCCGTAGGAATTGTCAGAGTAGAGTAGGATCTCTCACACGGTAACTACCGTTCAAATGACATACAAATAACTTTGAGTCTGGGCGAACTTCTAAAACTCGAACACCATGTGAAATGGCATCACGTAATAGCTCTATAACAACACTATACTCAACCACATTATTCGTTGATGGCTCCAGATGAACGCCACCTAAAGACACTAGTTGGCCCTCAGGTGAGTAAATGACCCAAGTAGTGGAAGCCATGTTCCGCGTATGACGAATGGCACCGTCCGTGAATTCTAAGTAAACCAAAGATTACGATGACATATTCCAACCAAGGGAAAACTCAATAAGCAAGTCGATGATGCAAAGGAAAATATAAAGAAGTATATACACTAAAATACACTACTATACAAAGGTCACGCCTAAGTTTGAGGGCTCAAGCATAATACCTTTTAAGGTAGAACCCACTTATGGTCTCATCCAGCGTATTCCCCTCATAATTTTCTAATTTGTAGGCTCCTTTCTCTAAGACACGTCACACGATATAAGGATCGTGCCATATGGGGTTAAACTTACCTACCCCCAATGGTTCTTTGGCTTTGTCATAAAGGAGAACCAAGTCACCGTCAGCGTATTGTCAAGTATAGCCAGACTTATCGTACTGAACCTTAACACATCATTTGTTTTCTTCGATAGCAGTAGAGGTATCTCGACGCTACTCATCGAGGTGGTCCAGGTGCACGAGGCATTCTTCAAGATCATATGTGTCAGGTAGGAGATAAATTCCCAACTTAAGGGAATGGATTTAGCATTCAATCAGAAGAATTGACTCCACACCATGTACTAACTAAAAGGGAGAGAAAATGGTCGGATTTACTCTAGTTGATAGTTTTTTGTAAAATGGTCTTGAGAGATTTATTCACCGCCTCTACTTCTCCATTTTCTTGGGGAAAGTAAGGGGAAGAATGATTGTTCTTAAACCCCAGTTTTGATGATAACTCTTTCATCATTTCATTCTGAAAGTCACTGCCATGATTAGTGACAATCTCTCTTGGTATTTCGAACCGAGAAATAATTTGGTTGAACATGAAGAATATTGCAGTCTTACCATCGGATTTAACGGTCAGCATGGCCTTTGCCCATTTAGTAAAATAATCCACGAATACGATAATATATTGGTGCTCCCTAGACGATGATGGGTTGCAATCCACAAAATCCACCCCCCACTTGGTGAAGGGACCGATGGTGATGATTGGGTGAAGAGGGGATGGGTGCGAGTGCATTTTCTGAGTGAACACCTAGAAAGGGTGACACTTCTTGACCGCTTTAACGCAATCTTTAAAATTGTCAGCCAAAACTAACCGACTCACAATATCTTTTGGGCTGTCGCAAGCTCAGATAAATGACCACCACATGCCCCACTGTGGCATTCATTGAGAATAGCCTTAAATTCCTCATGATTCAAGCAACGACATAATATATTATCCACCCCTCGATGATACAAAGTGTAGCAGATAATTAGGTAGTTTTTAGCCTGATGACGTATACATCGTCGATCATCTCTCGATAGATGTTTGGGTAGCTTCAAGGTTTGGAGATAGATTAAAATTTCTCCATACTAGGGGTCCAAAGATGAGATAAACAAAATATGCTCATCTGTGAACAAATCGTCATGAAAATGTCCTCATCTAGTCGAGGGAAGTCTGACATCAATTCGACAAAAAATAACAACTTCTTAGATTTCTCATAAGCAAAATCAAGATCTAATTCTTTCAAAATAACAACCCACTTATTGTATTTCCCCCATATGATATTCCTGGTGAGGACATATTGAAATGGATTGATATCCACAACCACAATAGTTTTACAAAGTAAGATATAATGTCATAATCTCTAAACCACATGTACGATGGCCAAGGCGAGCTTCTCTATGTGAGAGTATTTAAATTTAGGACCAACTAGGTTTCAACTGAGATAGTAGACAATGTGCTCATGGAGCTCATCGTCCTCCTGAACCAGTACCATACAAATTTTTCTTTCAGACGCAGCGATCTAAAGCAAATAGTCTCTGTTGTAGTCTAGAGGCTTCAATAGAGGTGTCGACACCAAAGATTTTTTAAGAGAATCGAAGGATTTATGGGCTCTCTCATCCCATATAAATGGAGTTTACTTTTTCAAAAGATGCATGAAATATTTAGTTAAATTAGCATAGTTCACTATGAACCGATGCAAGAATTTAGCCTTTGCTTGTAAACCTTGAAGTTGTTGAATATTGCACAGGGGAGGAAATCAGAGTATTGCCTCAACCTTCATAGGATCTACCATGATCCCTTTCTCAGACACTATGAATCCTAAAATAAAACCATACCTAACGCAGAGGATGCACTTATGAGGGTTCAATCGAATGCAATAATAATGACATCTCTCAAATACTAATTGAAGGTGAGTGGAGAGATCTACTCTCTTGTGAGAGTGAGCAACGATATCATCTAAGTAAGCTTCAAAAATATACCTAATATTGTGAAATGCAAAGGTCATGGAACATTGGAAGGACGCTCTGGTGTTTTTAAGACCGAAAGGCATTTTCCAGTATGCAAAAGTACCCCAAGGACAAATAAACGTTGTCTTATGTTGATCCTCGGGTTTGATCTGAATTTGATTATACACTGAAAATCCGTCCATAAAATAAAAGACTTCGTTTCCCGCACACTCATCAAGAATTTGGTCAATGAAAGGAGTAGGAAAGTTATCTTTAGGACATGCCTTGTTCATGTCTCTAAAATATATCCACATGCGGATGGTTCCTTGATTTTTATTTATGAGAACATGATTAGACACCCATTCAGTCAAGGGAACCGGGTAGATGAAACCAACATTAAGTAGCTTCTCTACTTCTGCCTTAATAGTGGGGGCCTTCCTAGAATTAACAACTCTAAGATGTTGTAGAATAGGTTTAGCATCCAGATAGGTTTTAATCTCATGCTCGACAATTTTGGGGTCGATCCCTAGAATCTCTTCATATGACCAAGTGAATACATCTCAAAATTATTTGAAGAGATCGGTGTAGATATGAATTTCTTCAGGCGAACAATATGCACCGACATATACGTTCTCAATTTTATAGGGATATGAGAGATGTCGATCGCAATGGTAGGAGAAATATTTTCCATGTTTCCTTCGGTATAAATACCATGCGTATCTAATGGATCCATGGAGTGATCGACCATCTCACTCAAGGTAGACATAAAGTCATCATGTTTGATCTTAACAAGCTATGGGAGAAAATAGGATCGATTATGCATATCATCCCAAGGCCTATATGGACCAAACAAGGCCTCTAATATGGATTCATTTGAAGGTAAAGTATCATCGAGGAAATCATGTGAACAAGATTATTGAGAAGCCCATATGGGCTCTAAAACGGGATCCACCTCGTCCTTTCGTGAGGAGGAAGGATCCAGGTCATCAGTAGTGTCAAGAATAGCCTGATACACAACTTCTGCTACTCAAAATGGCATTTCCATCCCAATGTGCCACTGACCTTCATATGACATATTTGGGGAAGGTATGATCCAATGGTCATTGAAATATGAAGTATGAAAGGAACAAACCTCATTGACGATGAAGACTCACTGAAAATGGCATGAATATGGTCAATTGGTGCCATAAAATCAAAACTTCCCATCAAAGAGGAATACATCCCGACACCAACATCCTCAGTTTCTTACTGAGAATTATCAATCACAGGGATCGAAGGTCCAACCGATGCACTAGGACTAGTGTGCGCAAAGGACAATTGATAAATCATCACTATCTTGCCTTTGTGAGGAAAACATAAAGTGCAGAAAATGAATGACATGAAGACTATCATGGCATAAGTCCAATTACTCTGTAGTAGTAAATTGTGGTCTAAGGTGTGAATCAACCACCTCGATGTCGACTTCCATAGTCTTCCCACCTAACTGGACCGAAAAATTAGGAAGGATTGTGTGGGGTTGAAACGAATGCCTAGAAAATGCAGTCAACATAGTCATAGATTGAGACAAGGTTGGAGAGCCAATGGCTTTCCAACAGGTTAGGGACATCATGCATGTCACATCACCTTCATCAATTACAATACATTTGATGGTAATTTTCGTGTACTCCACATGGATTTTAAAGGCCATGTGGTAAGGTAAGCGAGGATTAACATCCGCAACGTCAAACTTGATAACCTTTGAGCCACACAGGTCTAGATATCTTAATGCAGATAAAAAGAAATTCCTTTGTGAAGGACACATATGGAGCACCTCCAATGTTGACATCTCATAAGGGGTTTGGCCCAAAACTTTGACAATCAAATAGTTTTGGGCAGCTCTCTTATTAGGATTGTGGGAAGAGCGTGTTATTACTCCTTTCAGAATACGAGGCAGAGGTTCCAACTTTTCGATATGTAAGGGTGTTTCCGGAGGAGGAGGAGACTCTAGACCTATAATAGTGTGAATAACTGTAATCACAAGATTGAGTGGCTACATAAATATGAGACTTGACCATATTGACGCATAGATGGCCACCTTCATGTGTCTAGGGGTTTTGACTCCCACTTGACGCATGTTCAATGTTGGAGGTCCTCGAGGCCATATGTTGATTATGCATAAATGGGTTTGTCATCACAACGGGTGGATGCGATAAGAGCCTTGAGGCTTCCTCGATTTTGGGGCATAGGTGGGTAAGGTGATCATATTTACAAAGTTTACAGGGAAACTTCACCTTCTGCTTCTCTTTCTTTCCCTCACCAACATTATTATTCGATCTATGATTATTAGTGTCTTCCTTGGATTTACTATTATCTTTCCCACCCTTATGATTATTACCTCATCCTTTCTTCATATTCCCTCTCAGTTTTTGGTTACCATTCAAGTTAGACGACAATTTTACATAATTCACATTCGCCGACTGGGTGGTGGTGGAGGACGAAGTCAAATATTTTCCTACTACAGACTAGCTTAGAGACAAAAATTTCAACTGGTTTGTCACCAAGTCTATAGTCTTGGTATTTGTGGAGCCTATGATGCCATCGGCATGAGGCATGGGATTTTGTCTATGATCGAGTTTGATCGTGTTGCATCGAGGATAATTTCATAAAGCATCCGAGATTGAGCATATATGAGGTCCAATTGTCGGGCTTTGAAAATGGCTTCTTCCTCAGATGTTACACAAGATGCAGAGACATCCTTCGAACTATAAGGAAACAAAGACTTAAGGAACCATTCCAATAGAAACTCTGGAGGAATGTAGGATTTAATCAACCTCTTCCATCTGTTCCACTCCTGTATATGATCAAAGATATGTGTGGCTTTATCTTGGTGAAAGGTCGACAAATTTTTTATTCCAACATCATAACAAACCGATAATTGGAAGTGATTGATAAAAATCAATACCATCTGATTGAAAGTTCCATATATTTCCCCCGGTAGCTCAATGTACCATTTCAAGACGAGCTCCATGTGGGTGCATTGAAATAGCCTCAAATGAAGATTCGTCATTTAGGGAGTTAGATGAGAACCATAGATGAAAATTAGTCACGTGATCACTCGGGTCCTCACTAGTCTTGCCCGAACTTTGGAATGTTCGAAGGAAGCTTGGTGGGGATGGGGGGCCAAGACAGACCGTGACACACGAGGTCATTCATTAATTTCGATAAATATGGCAGATTAAGCATGGCCAGAAAAGGGAGTCGGGGTTGTAGCATCTAATCCCACGATCTTAGGAAATATCGAGGTTGATGGATTACAAACCATCCAGGGTTCTAGTATATACCATGGCTCTACCTAATAGGATAGTATCCTCCTCCAAACTAATTCGTTAAAGTTTCTAAGGGCACCATTCCATTGTAAGTGACATGATAAGGATTATATACATTTCCCCAAGACGAAGGAACTTCATGTTGGGGGTTTCCCATACTGTAAAACTAACTCCCTCCGGATGGAACACCAGAGGAAAGAGGGGAATTCACCATAATGAATGCGTTCGTCAGAATCAGCATGGAGGAATAGGGAATTAAGGATGGGATATAGGAAGTAAATTGTCCGCCCATTTGAGCACTCCATCCCAGAGCACTAAAGTTAGGATTAGGACCAGAGGAAGGAGGATTCCAACCTCCAACTGTAGGATTTTCTTGTGGAATATGATCTCCACCAAATGAGAAAGGAACATAAGGAGGCATCGTGCCCCCAGACCCAAAACTAGGATTCACATTAGCTGTTGAAAGGGAGGATGAGATTTGCGATGTCATGTCCTGCATACCAAATTAAAATGGATCAGAGGCTGAAGGTATTCACTGAGAATCATGACTCGGTATACTGAAAAAAGTGTTGGTTGTGGAGCCTGATTATCTTCCTGATTCAGAGGTCTTTTACTTTCAGTTGTGTTTATACCCCATGAAGTATTTACACCCCAGAAGTATGTACACTCTTCCATGCAGGGGAGTGCAGAGGGGGGGTACCCCCTCTGTGGGGGTTCGGGGGCAAAGCCCCCGAAGGAAAAATTTCCTTGTAAATGTATATTGTAATTTCATTGTAAATTTGGACCGTTCATTAAAAGGTTGCAAATCTAACGGTAGAAATTATGTTAGGGTTTTTTTCCCTAGAAGGCAACCCTCTGTTATGAGGGAAATGTATTACGGCTATGCAAAATTGTGAGTATCGTATTTTGAGAGATGAGACTATGAGAGAAAGAAGAGGAAGTTACAACAGGTTTTGTTGTAGGTTGTATCCCTTCATTTGTTGGATAATAATAAAGAAAGGACCTGGAAATTTCTCTGGTGGACGTAGCCCACACTGGGTGAACCACGTAAATCTGTGTCTCTCTTGTATTGCGTATCTTATGTGTTTTTTTTCCGCATTTTTTTTATTTTATTTCTTCGCGGTCCTGTTTTTCTAACAACTGGTATCAGAGAGAAAGGTAACTCGCAGGAAAAGAGGGTTCCTGGTTTGAGTGGGAGCAATGTCGGAAGATGGAAAGTTTAGGGTTGAGAAGTTTAACGTCCAAAACTACTAGTTATGGAAGATGAAGATGGGAGACTATTTATATCAAAAGGATCTATTCCTACCATTGGGCGGAATAGCAAAGAAGTCAGTGGCTACAAAGAACGAAGAATGGGATATTCTTGACAGAAAGGCTCTAGGAACGATACGACCGAGTCTGGCAGCGTCGATGGCTCTCAATATTTCCAAAGAAAATACAATGAAGGGTTTGATGGACACATTGGCCAAATTGTATGAAAAACCCTTGGCGTCTAATAAGGTATTTCTAATGAAGAGATTATTTAATATGAAGATGTCAGAAGGTGGGTCTGTTGTACATCATTTAAATGATTTTAATACGGTTACTAATCAACTAAGTTCTGTAAAAGTGGACTTTGATGATGAGGTCAGGGCTCTTCTAATCTTGTGCTCATTGCCAGAAAGTTGGAATGGCTTGGTCATGGCTGTAAGTAACTCTGTCTCTAGTTCAAATACTTTAAAATTTAAAGATGTTGTTGGTGTTATCCTTAGTGAGGAAATGCGATGGAAAAGTACAGGTGAGACATCAAGAAATGCGTTGAACATGGAGAATAGGGGAAGACAAAAGGATAGAGGAAAGGGTTTCGGGAACCATGGGAATTCTAGGAAGGGAAGTTCCAAATTCAGACTTGGAAAGATAGAGTACTAGAATTGTGGGAAGAAAGGACATCTGAAGAAAGACTGCAGAGCTCCAAAGAAACAAAGAGATGGACAACAGGAGATAAATTAGGAAGAAAATGTAACAGGTGATGTGTTACAAGATGCTTTGATTCTTTCTGTAGATAATATTTATGAGTCTTGGGTAGTAGATTCAGGGGCTTCATTTCATGCCACACCCCATAGGAAACATTTTCTAGATTATGTTCAAGGTGATTTTGGACAGGTTC
>ML798855.1:173190-186977 GCA_009831015.1 Picea engelmannii
ATTTTCTCCTATTGTTAAAATGACTTCAATTAGGACTATTTTAAGTCTTGTGGCAGTAGAAGATTTGCATCTTGAACAGTTAGATGTAAAAACAACTTTTCTCCATGGATATTTGGAGGAAGAGATTTATATGCAACAACCACAGGGGTATGAGGTTATGCAGGTTGAAGAAGAGCTTGTATGGCCTAAAGAAATCTGCAAGGAAATGGTATTGGAAGTTTGATAGGTTCATGAAAAAACAGGGTTATAGTAGATGTCATTCTGATCATTGTGTTTATTTTAAAAGGCTAGAAAATGGAAGCTATATTATCTTGCTATTATATGTAGATGACATGCTTGTTGCAGGGTCTAATATGCAGAATATAAATATGATCAAGAATAAATTATACAATTCATTTGCGATGAAGGATTTGGGTGATGCAAAGAAAATCCTTGGCATGAGAATAACAAGAGACAAAAAAAATCGCAAATTGACATTGTCTCAGGGTGAGTACACAGAGAAGGTGTTGGAGAGGTTTAGAATGCAGAATGCAAAACTAGTTAGTACACCTTTGGCCAACCATTTCAAATTAACTAAGGAAATTTGTCCCAAGACAAAGGAGGATATAGAATACATGTCCAGGGTCCCTTATTCATCAGCAGTTGGTAGCTTGATGTATGCAATGGTTTGCACAAGACCAGATATTGCACATGCAGTGGGAGTTGTGAGGAGGTATATGAACAATCCAGGTAAAGAACATTGGGAGGCAGTAAAGTGGACTCCCAGGTATTTGAGAGGTACTACTACTCATGCATTATGTTTTGGAGGTTCATAAATTGTTCTATAAGGATATGTTGATTCAGATATGGCAGGTGATAAAGATAGCAGGAGGAGTACCACAGGGTATGTGTTTACTATAGGTGGAACATCAATAAGTTGGATTTAAAAACTGCAAAAGGTTGTTTCACTTTCAACAACAGAGGCAGAGTATGTTGTTGCTACAGAGGCTAGTAAAGAGATGATTTGGTTATAGAGGTTTATGGAGGAATTGGGAAAGAAGCAAGAGAATAGCAAGTTGTGTTGTGACAGTGAGAGTGCCATTCACCTTGAAAAGAACTCAACCTTCCATTCGAAGACTAAGCATATACAATTGAGGTACCACTTCATATGATTCACCTTGGAAGATGGACATTTTAAGTTGGAAAAGATACACACTAGCCAGAATCCTATAGACATGTTAACAAAGGGAGTAACTAGGGAGAAACTAAGCTCCTGCTCAGTTTCAGTTGGTATTCAAAAATGAATATGAAGATGAGAAATTTTCCAAGTCCAAGAAGGTTCAAAGTCCAGCATATACAACAGTGGTGGAGTTGTTGAGATCATTCTCCAAGTGGGAGATTGTTGGTTGTGGAGCCTAATTATCTTACTGACTCAGAGGTATTTTACTTCCAGTCATGTTTATACCCTATGAAGTATTTACACCCCAGAAGTATGTACACTCTTCCACGTGGGGGAGTGTAGAGGGGGGGTACCCCCTCTGCGGGGTCTAGGGGGGCTATCCCCTTGGCTAGGGGGTTCAGGGGCAAGCAGGACCCCAGCGGGGGTTTGGGGGCAGCTTCTCTCAATGGGGGTTTGGGGGAAAGGCCCCTGAAGGAAAAATTGTCTTGTAAATGTATATTGTAATTTCATTGTAAATCTAGACCGTTCATTATAAGGTCGCAGATCTAACAGTAGAAATTATGTTAGGGTTTTTTTCCCTAGAAGGCAACCCTCTGTTATGAGGGAAATGTATTACGGCTATGCAAAATGGAAAGTATTGTATTCTGAGAGATGAGACTATGAGAGAAAGAAGAGGAAGTTACAGTTGTTTTTGTTGTAGGTTGTATCCCTTCATTTGTTGGATAATGATAAAGAAAGGACCTGGCGATTTCTCTAGTGGACGTATCCCACACTGGGTGAACCACGTAAATCTGTGTCTCTCTTGTATTGTGTATCTTCTGTGTTTTGTTTCCGCATTTGTTTTATTTTATTGCTCCTAGGTCCTGTTTTCTAACAAAAAGATCCAAAATGGTTCGTTCCCGTGGGTCGAATAGAACTGACGGGTTGGGTAGCACTAGATGAGCGAACCTTCGGCACCCACACCATCAAGGATGAAGGAGATGAGGGGATCCCACTAATCACAAAAGAGAAGGGAGTCGAATGACTTCCCAAGACGTTAATGTCTGACTCAGTACTCATAGATGGATGATCACAGGTCTCGGAGGTGGAGATATATGTACCATTTTTATTAACTCTACGCCTTTTAGAAGGTGGCTTCGTTAAAGGATCAAGACGCGGTGGTAAATTTAAAAGATGAAGAGACTGACAGGTAGGTTGTTCTTTCTCCATGATGACTTAGAACTTGAGATATAAAACAAAATACTAAGGCCAACTAATAATCAGAGATCACACCAAAATAAAGCAAAAAATCCAATGCACACAAACAGGATATAGTGGTTGAAAAGGGGCCTCTAGAACTAGAGTAGGTATGCCTTTCCCAAGAGGGGCCTGAGACTCCCTTCAATAGAGTGGAGGTATCATAATCGGTTATAAAGGCCCTCATGGGCTTAACGGTGCAGTCGGACAGATCCCCCCGGAGAGGTAATCCTCTATAAAGGTTGTGTGATGTCCGACCCTTATCTAACTCAGGGTACCTGCATAATAAGCTCTGCAAGTGGCATATGTGGCTACCTATGTCAAGCAACTAGAGTCACCATGATATAAACAATGTGTAGGTGAGTTATCGCAATTCCATCCCACCATATGGGTAGGGTAGAAAAGCCTGAAATCTCGAAAGCACTGCCTCTCACGAAGGTAAAGGTACTAGCAAGACCCCCAAATACGAATAGAACCCTAGACATATCTCTGATGATAGGAAGGTATCAGAGGGATATCTATGCAACCATCTTCGCGCAACCTCGTGCTTAACTCCTGTGTGAGTGGAGCCTCCTGACGGCATCGATTACACAATAGGTTTCACCACTCCTTGGTTAGGCACATATGTTTAGTTTAATAGCCTTGGAGAAGTTTATTCACAAAATCATATTCCAAGGCCCTATGTCCTATACTTGTTTGTGTACCCTGAAAAATAAAATTATGTCTAATAAATTTTAATTAATCAACATTAATTTTAATGGCTTCTTCTTACTCAAGAGGCCTGGTCGTGAAACTGATGGTATTACAACTCGGCATATAAAAAGAAGAAAATATAAAAACACTACTAAGTACTAGTCTTGAATTTCAAAGAAAATAAAATGGTATGCTTCTAAATGAAATATTTCCAATGTAATCTCTACAATTTAAATGAAGTGCAATATTTCCAAATGCATCAAAATCAATGCAAAGTAATCAAAAGTGAAAATTCCATAAGTACAATGCAAGTAAGAAAATATTTTTGTATTTTCGATATAATGAAAATAAAATGCAAGAAAACCTCACAGGTAGGCCCTACTGCAAGAAAAAAGAGACAAGCCAAGCATGATACTAAGAAGAAACTGCTCATACCAATGTGCAAGGACAACCAATGAAAATGTTTGACAACACATGTATTCCAACAGAGGACAAACACCTTCAGTAACCACTCACACAACTAGATCAAATATCAACACACCGATGTTTTGACGTGGTAAAATCCCTACGGGGAAACATCCTCAGCCCCAGCCAACGCGACCACTTGGAGCAGTTTATTAATGCAAAAGAAAAATATTACAGAGAGATTTTACAAGAGAGTTTCTCACAATCGATCATCAACTAATGACTCTCCATGCTCTTTAAATAGAGATCATGGACCAATTAGGTGTTAAGCCACATATCAATGTCTTTTAAGATCAAGGAGAATATGAAACGTCGAATCACTCTATGTCAGGAACATATCATGATTGAAGGATTTCCTAACTACAAATGCATACTAATGCATACTAAAGAAACACACTTTTACCTAACAACACATTAGACCAAGTAGATCTTAACTAACTCCTAAGTGTCTAAATATCCCAACATACCCCCTTAAGAACAACTTGGGATAGGATTGAAGGATTTACAATAGTGACATAATAGGAGAAGGAAGGAGGCATTAGAGCCTATGCCCCCTTGATGACAACTTTCTGAATTCCTAACATAGATCGAAGTTTGGAAAACTTTGCATTTGTAAGAGACTTTGTGAAAATGTCTGCAACTTAATCTTCTGTAGGACAAAAGAGCACTTCAATAACTTGATCATGAATGAGATTTTTTATTAATTGCATGTGTAGCTCAATGTGTTTGTTGCACTGATGTTGAACTGGGCATTTGGCAAGCTTGATGGAACTCTGATTGTTGCACCAAAGGCTGGTCGGATGCTGCTACTGGAATCCAAACTCTTAAAGAATACGTCGAAGCCATAAGGCTTTGTGACTTGCATTTACCGTTGCTCGGTACTTTGCTTATGTTGAAGAAAGTGCAATAGCCTGTTGTTTCTTAGAGGCCCAAGTGACAGTTCCTAAGCCAATGCTGAAAACATAACCTATAGTAGACTTCTGATCATCAGGGTCATCGACCCAATCTAAATCAGTGAAACCAATCAATAAAGGAGTCCCCTCTCAACTGTAATGTATCCCAAATAGAACTGTACCACAAACATATCGAAGTATCCTTTTAGCTTCTTTCCAATGGCTTTCATGGGGTGTTTTCATATACCGAGAAACAAGACCAACAACAAAGGAAAGATCAGGATGGGTATGAGTCAAGTATAAGAGGCTACCAACTAACTGACGGTATAAGGTGGCATCAACTTCGGGAGAAGTACAGGTGGTAGTAAGCTTGACTTTAGACTGGAAGGGATAAGGGGATGGTTTACAATCGTCCATGTGAAAGTGATGAAGAAGGTCAAAAACATACTTAGATTGGGAAAGAAAAAATCCTTCATTGATTTGAAAAACTTGGAGGCCAAGGAAATAGTGAAAAAAGACTAAGTCTGTCATTTCAAATTTATTCTTAAGGCTGGTTTTCACATGTGTTAAAAGTTTTAAATCATTACTAATAAGGATAAGGTCATCAACATAAAGGACAAGGATTATGAGATGGCTTCCTACTTTCTTGATATAGACATTAGTATTAGAATGACATCTAGAGAATCCAGTGGCAATAAGAAAGTTGTCCATATTGGCATACCAAGATCGAGGAGCTTGCTTAAGACCATAAAGAGATTTATTAAGGCGACAAACAAGGATAGAGTCATTTTGGGCATAGCCAGGAGGTTGTTCCATGTAGATTTCTTCTTGTAAATATCCATGGAAGAAGGTAGATTTAACATCCATCTAATGGACCTCCCATTTATGTGAGGTAGCAAGGGAAAGAACAAGGTGGATGGAATTCATTTTGGCTATAGGGGAAAATGTTTCATTATAGTCAATTCCTTCAACTTGGGAAAATCCTTTGGCAACTAATCGAGCCTTGTCTCTTTCAACACTTCCATTTGATGCATCATTAGTTTTGTAGACCCATTTACATCTGGGAAGTTTTCTTCCTTTTGGAATTAGTACAAGATCCCAAGCATCGTTTTCCATTAAAGAAATATACTCTTCATTCATTGGTGTATCCCAATGTGGATGACCTGAAGCTTATGAAAATGTCTTTGGATCATGAGTCTCTGAAACTTGAGCCAAAAGAGAAGAGGCTCGCTAGAACTGTGAAAGTGTTCAACGTTGATCTGAAGGATCGCCGACAAGATCACCAGTTGCTTCTCGTGTTGAACAAACCCATATAGGAAGTGGTGGAGTTGGAGTTGGTGTTGGTTCAGGTTCAAAGGACTCATCTGGAGGAAGGTGAGAAGGCGGAGGTGTATTTTCATCCTTACTATCATCATCAGAAAAAGAAACCAAAAAAGAAGAAGGCACAAATGTTGAAGATGGTTCGCAGACCGAAGAAGGCACAGATGTCAAATTAGGCTCGTAGGCCAATGAAGGCACAAACATTGAATTAGGCTCGCAGGCCAAGAGATTTTCATCAAATTTAACATCTCTTCTAATAATAATTTCATTACATTGTGGTTGAATAAGTCTATAACCTTTGGCATCTTCAGAATAACCAACAAATATACACTTCACACTTTTAGGTTGCAATGCTTTCCTTTTCTCATCAAGAATGTGAGCCCATGCTATACTGCCAAATACATGGAAGTGACTTACATATGGTTTAATTTTAGTCCAATCTTATTCCAATGTTATATTTTTAAGAGCCTTTGTGGGAGTGTGATTTACTATGTAATTTTCACAGTTGATGGCTTCCGCCCAATACTTTAGACTTAATCCCTTAGATTTGATCATACAATTAGCCATTTCTTTTAATGTGCAATTCTTTCTCTCAGCAACACTGTTTTGTTGTGGTATATATGAAACAATGTGTTGCATTTGGATGCCCTGTGTAGTGCAATAACTTGTAAAATTATTTTTCACATATTCGCCTCCATTATTTGTTCTTAACCTTTGAATTTGATGTCCATATTTATTTTATACAAGGGCCTTGCAGGCCAAAAAAAATTCAAAAACTTTGCTCTTAAGTTTTAAGAAGTAAACCCAAGTACATTTGGAAAAATCATCAATGAAATTTAAGAAATACTTTCACCCAGAAAAATAAGGAGAAGAAAGTGGACCACACAAATCACTGTGAACAAGCTACAAAGGGCCCGAGGCATGCCAAGAGGCACGTTTATCAAAACTTTCCTGATGATGTTTGCTGAGAACACAAACACCATCTCTGCATGAAACAGGAGGAAGACCAGTCACCATTTGTTGATTACATAGTTGTTGCAATGAGCAATAGTTTAGATGACCAAACTGCTCATGCCAAAGTTTGCTCAAGTCATCGCTATGAGAAACAAAAAATGATGAAAAGGATGATGATCCAAATTTGTCAAACTTGTACAACCTAGTAATATCATCAACAATTCTAGTTGCAAGTACATGCTTAGGATATTTTAGATTATTGATTACATCTTGGTGAGGTGAAAAATCTATGGTTTTACCTTCACCTGAATGAGAGATTTGATATATTGATAGAAGGTTACAAGAAAGACTTGGAACACATAATAAATCATTGAAATGATTGTTTTCTACTTGAACTATTCCAGATCCTTCAACACTAAGAGATCTATCATCGCCAACAAATATTTTCTTGGTGTTACATTCATTTGGAGAAGAAAATATGTCTCTATCCTTAGCCATATGATAAGATGTTCTAGAATCAATAAGGTACTCATCAGAAGAAGAAGTAGAAGTTGTATTGAAGGAGAAAACATAAGTAGAAAGTGCATGTCCATGAGAAGAAGAAGAAGAAGAAGTAGAAGTAGAATCAATATTGATGTTGTGATTTTTCATTGTTGCTTCTAAATATGCCATCTTCTTGAAACATTTGGACTCATCATGACCATATTTATCACAAAAGTTGCAATGTCTGTCAGTCTTGTTATTTTTATAGTTTTCTCCTTTATCGCTATTAGGAGCGGAAGCTAGCTGAGTGGGTTTGGGACCCTTATGTTGCTTGTTGTTGTGGCAAGGATGTTGCTTCTTGGGATTCTTGGGTTTATCTTTATGATGGATGACTAAGGCTTTGTTGGAGGTACCTGCAGTGTTGATCACTCCAAGTTGTACAAGCTTATCTTTCTCTCTAATCAAAGCATCGCAAAAGTTCTCAAGAGTGGATTTTTGATAAGCTGATCCTAGAGCCTCTTACATGGCATAAAAGGTACATACAAACACAAAATATGAACTACCTAGCTTAGAAAGAATAAGATAGATGCAACGATCTTATTCTATCTTTATCTTACATTCTTCACATAAAGTTTTGAGTTTTTTAAACTTAGATAGATAGTCTTCAATGCAAGAAAAATCACTTGGACTTAAAGTCAGTACTTGATTTTCTAACTGTTGTGCTCGAATAATATCGTTTTTACTAAACACAGATTCAATATTTTCCCAAGCTTCTTTGGGTGTATCAATTTATTGAAGGTGGAACCTGAAATCAGGAGAGATGGACATTATGATCAATCTTCATGCTTCGTCATTCCTATTATCCCATTTGACTTTCTTATTAGCATCAATGCAGGGTGTTGTTTCCTTTCCCAAGGTAATCCGGTACAAGCCTTTACTTCTTAATAAATCCTTCATATGGGATTTCCATTGGAAGTAGTTGGTGTTGGTAAGAAAAAAATTACTTGAAGAAGTCATATTAAATATGTATATAATATGGATTTAAAAATTGAAACTAATGATCTTGATGGAAAGTTCTCGAAAAATTAGGCGGTTTTAAAAAACGACATTGAAAATGGACTTTGGATGTGAAAGTTATGCCCTTTTAAAAAAAGGCATAAACAATAACCAAATAACCATGTGATGGTGTAAGTTGCTTTATGAAGTGACTCATTTTTATAAAAAGAAATGGGGATAACTTTTACAATGAAGTTACTTTATAAAATAAAAGTTGCATGCACAATAAATAACTCTAAAATAAAATATTAAAGCTACTTATAGTGATTCACTTTTATACTTGAAGTGAAATACACTTTACAATGGAGCATGAACTTTTTCAAAAAAAGTAACAAAAAGAGAGACTTGAACTCAAGACCTCTTACTTAATAAAGAAACTTTTAACCAAATGATCTAGAAAAACATATTGTATTGTTTATCAAGAGGATTGGGAGTGTTGTTGTTGTTGTGAAAGACGACCTTGGAGAGTGTGCTAAAAAAAAACTCTTTTCACACAAGAAATTATTTTCGCTTCTCGATGACAACAAGGGTTAGATCTCGGTTAGCTTACTCGGAAAATGCACCTTTTCCTATTTGTTTCTAATTTTATGAGATCACACAGGGCATGGGGAAAATAACATACACATATCTAAAAGAGTATAAACCCAAAAAAAAATAATCTAAAACCTAAATAATACTCTACAAAAATTTAAAAATGTTGTATTCAGGCTTTATACCTTCGAATCTGACTAAAATGGTTGTATCTTGGGTAAAAAAAAACCTTTTTGAGTTAAAAAAAGGGCTTCTGACTTAAAAAAGCGCTCTGGATGCAATGGAACAATCCTCTTAGCCCAAAAAAGTATGTAAATGGAATAAAATGGAGATGAGGCAACTCGACTTCATGATCTCGATCTACAACAGGAGCGGGTCTTCAAACAGGCTTTGATAGCATGTTCGACAACACATGTATTCCAAAAGAGGAAGAACACCTTAAGTAACCACTAACACAACTATATCAAAGATCAACACATTAATTTTTTGACCTGGTAAAACCCCTACGGGGAAACATCCACGGCCTCAGCCAACGCGACCACTTGGAGCAGTTTATTAATGCAAAATAAAAATATTACAGAGAGATTTTCTCAAAATCGATCATCGACAAATGACCATCCATCCTCTTTAAATAGATATCATGAACCAATCGGGTGTTAATCCATAAATCAATGAATGTTAAGATCAAGGAGAATATGAACCATCAGATCACTCTATGTCATGAACATATTGTGACCGTCGAATTTTCCAACTACAAATGCATACTAAAGAAACACACTAAGAAACAAACTTTTAATTAACAACACATTATACCAAGTAGATCTTAACAAACTCCTAAGTGTCTAAATATCCTAACAGAAAAATATGGCAATTAATAAATACACCCAAAAATTCAACAATACAAAGGCTTCCTATCACTCTATAGGCACTTGAAAGTCAAAATAGGGACCCAAGAAGACTCAACAACCAACAAAACTCACCCAAAAAATGCCAAAGTCAACTAGCAAGAATTAAGATGATGTACATGACTATTTGAGCTACAAGCGCATATATATGCTCCCTACAGGAAGACAACTCATGTATGTACGTGTTTGTCAAGGGAAAAACTGTGTATACCAAGAAAAACACTGTCAGGGCAAGGGTTAAGCCAACAAAATCATATGCAAGGAAAAATATAGGTTCTCAAGCAATAAGTGACAAGGAAACTTAGGAAAACGGAGAGCAAATCAAGGAGAAAAACACTCAAAACCCCCAAAAAGGAGATCTCCCCAGTGGAGTCGCCAATTCTTTTATGAGGAAAATCTCTCTATGGCTAGGCATAAATTACAACAGAAGAAACAACACCCATAAATCAACTCTAATCTCAAGTATTCTATATAAATGAAATGCTAACAAGACAAGGCTAAGAGTCTGCCTCATACGGACCTTCGAGGAAGACCATCGTTGAGTATGTGACCCAAAGCTTTATACCTACAACTTGTCCTCAACAACCAAGATACACAAGCATATGGTGATAATATATCATGTCAACATATAAATTAGCATAATCCATTAACATACATGACAAATATGCCCATGGAATAATAATTCAAATATTTGCAAGATATCAATTGGATGAGAAAATAGTATTTCTATTAAAATAATCAGCATAAGTACATAGGTGACAAAATTTTGTAATGACACATATCAAAACCGAGAAACTAAGTCCCTATAGTTGGTCCTCCACCACTTCAATCATACATAAATGAAAGCTCATATATATTGGAGTCAATGAGGTTCTCCATCACAAAGAAGGACGAGCTTGGGGGATGAACACAAGAAGTTCAAACTTTCAAGGACAAAGGGATGCACACTCAATATGAAGTGAAATTTCTCCAGAGTGTCTTTGGTCTCAAAGTTGAATTGTTGAATCCTCCTCAAGGCTTGAATTGTTGAACAATCCATAAGACTTTGTACACATGGCTGGCAATCTAAATTACACTGAGATCCATGTGGAAATATATCAAATTGTTGTAAATGGCCATGAATAGGCAATACAAAGTGGACATATGCCATAGGTTGTCATAGTCACGAACAAGATGTAGTGGAATCTAGTCTCAAAACCAATTGAAGATATTTGTATGCAATGGAGTACACTTTGATCTCCCATGATCACTGAAGTCATATAGGTATTGGTCCAATGCAAGACAAAAGTAGACAAGGAATGTTACTATTGTAAGATGGAGTTCTTCTACACTATTTGCCAAAGGTGCAAGTCTACATCATGTGAATAGAGGATTTGAGGTCGAACACAATGAGACTTCATTTCATTACCGGTCATTAAGGTATATTGTTAACAAATGTGAGACAACCCACAGATAATGAAAGTAGGTGTCAAGGCACCGAGTACACTTTACAAGTGTGAATAAGGGTGTTGAGGTTGAACACTTGAATAATCCATTGATCAAGAGACATTGATGTATTCCTAACTGTTGATGGTGGGATAAATTTCCATTGATGACTCCAAGCCTCTAGGTACTCATAGGACTCTAGGTCTCATTTCTAGAATATATGAGTTGAATTCGATGGAAGGAGACCCGCTAAAAGGAGATCATTAAGGTATATTTCATCATCCAACACAAGCTACAAAGAAATAGCTTGGTAATTAGGAGGAGCTCGAATGAATAGGATATTCAAGAACCAAGGACCATGTGCATCCCTCGCATGCACTAGATGAAAGTAGAGCACGAAAGAGACCCTCTGACTATCAACCAATAAGGAAAATTGTCGACAAAGGTGAGGAAACCACCAATAAAGGTAATGGAATCCAAGACACTCTACAAATCCCAATGTGTGAATAGATTTCTTACCATCGAACACAAGGGAAACCCCTCAGTCAACGACCAATGAGGAAGCATCATTTTTTGGGTTCAAGGTTACCTACCCATTATGAAAGTAGACCCAAGGTGCAAAGTAGGACAATAGCTTCATGTGATTATGAGATACACTGAGGGTATGGCCGACATGCAAAGTCAAGGGGTCTTAGAAGTGGCCTACACAAGCTTATAGACTTCCTTTGAATAAGAGCATGCAACATATGGATAACTCGAGCAACATAGAATTGATAATGATCAATGATAAAAATTTGTGATGCAGGAGGCATCAACAAACTCTCCATAGGGACTGGAAGAAGAACTAGTCGAAGGAGTAAACTCTAAGTAATGAGCTTAGCTTCCTAAGGTCGTGTTAAACCCAAAATTTGGATGAAAATGGACTCAAAAGTTTGTGCTATGTTCAAAGGCGACATGACTACTGTCGATACGAGATAATATTCTTTTCCCACTTGTATTTTTTTATTTTTATTTTTCATAGGTAAAGAAATGATATGATACATGAGAGGAAACAAGTGTCACGAGTAAGTATCTAGTTCCAAGCAGTGGAACATACCTATGTTTAATGCAAGGAAGCGCATGTAGGGCATGGACACCTGGAGAGATGTTTCCTCTAAGAGTACATGGTGTTAAGCTGCAAAGGATATATGGAAAGCACTACTTTGTTAGTGATGCAAATTACGAAGGTAAGAGGCTTATAACAAGAAAGCAGGGACCCGAAATAGGCTCAATAATGGAAGCAGGATGATGGAATGCAATTACAACTTAACTCCAAAAATGTCCTTTTTCGAAGATTTAGTGCCCTAGGCCCAGAAATGTATAAAACAATACCTAGGAGAACTCTTCTAGCCAATGGAGACTAGAGTATTCATTTTCTGCAAGTAGTCTACTTGGTCTGAAAAAGGGTTAAACTTATACCAAGTAGACGTCCTTTCAAAACCATTTAATGAGTGTGAAAGAGACAAGTTCACTCGACAATAGTTTCATTTTTTCAGGAGTTGGAAAAGATATTAACCAACACTTGGGAGGAGTCCCATAGGTAATGTTCAAAATGCTTGTGAGTAAGAAAATTGGGTTCGAACGCAAAGTCATATTGGAAATATAAGGAAGTCTCGGTCCTATGGAATAACTTCTACATGTGCACCGAATGACACAAAGGTTCTAACTAGGGCCTACATGTTTGGTAAGTCTCTACGATTTAATAAAGACACTTCTAGTAGTAGCGAGAAGGTTATGTGTCACTAAGAAATGGGTTTGTGCCTAGGGTGTATGGATCATGGTCATAGGATGATGCGAGAATGAAAAATGGAGTGAAAACCTATCATATATACCAGTGAAAGAATATACCTGCCAAAGGCATGAACGAGCAGTATGACGTTGGAAACCATAAAAAAACCCGGAAAAAACCAATAAAATGTAAATGTGTTGAACCTGCACAAAATAGATCTAGCTAGAAAATGACATACACCATTTGCAGAGAAAATATGAGAAAAGAGAAGCATGAGAGAATGAATGGAAGAATTCTCATTAACCAAATGAATGAATGATAATTTACACATGATTTACTCTGTATAACTCAAATAATGCACACTGGAGGAGAACCCAATGCACAATAGTGGTGGTTTAGAGTGATGTGGACACACACCAACAGTTACATAAGTAAATTGCCACCTAGTCTAGTCTCTTAGGCAGTTACGGGAGTGAACTGCCACCTAGTCTGAGTTAACTAGTCTCTCAGTATTCAATTAACTGACTGAAATAGAGTGAAGTGAGGAGGAGATTAGGGAATCATGAGTAATGTGCTAGTCTAGTGACGATCCCAAGGAAAATTCACATTATTTGGTGATGATCCCAATGTTTCATGGTGATAACCCCATTGTGGCATCTAGACTCCACTTAACTGATCAAACTGAAGTGTGAACTAAAAAGAATATTCTCTTAGAGGAATATTATCCCTAAACTATAGGAGATTGAATAATGATTAATAAACATAGGGAAAACCTTAGTAAAAATAAATCCTAGGTGTGTGTGAAGTATCTCCAACACCCCCCTTGAACATCACTATGGTGAAAATAAAGAATGGGTCCTAGAAACAAGGCCATGTTTGGTACCCAAATACAAAATGAT
>ML798855.1:198572-227378 GCA_009831015.1 Picea engelmannii
AATCGAATTCAAGTGATATAATTTCTTATTATTATGCATTCCTTGTTGCTTCCAATTTGATAAAAGATATAACAGTTTAAGGATTCATCTTATAAATGATAGCTTTGACTTCTTTATGAATTGAATTATCATATATGAATTTGTTGTACAGTAGGTTTCCCTCTTGCATGAATTCATAATCTGAAGACTGTTATGATTTCTTTTATTTCTTGTTTGTCCTGTAACTTACTCCAGGAAGAATTACAGCTAATCCTTTGCGAGAAGTTTAAGGGCTAAATGGTGTGAATTTCTTCCTCCAACCAGCTTACGAAGCCATCATACACAGGGAAAACTTGGAGCGTTTCCAGGTTAATTAGTTAGATGCTTATTGTTTTGATTAATTACTAGTTTAGTTAGATTTAGTTTAGATTGTTTAATTTCAGTTATCTTTCTTTCTGTTTCATAAAAACATAAAAGACAAAAATAGATCCTCGGCTGTCTCAGAGCAGCAAACACATGAGTTTTGCAGGTTTTAATCAAATATGTAGTTTGTCCATAATGTACATTTGTGAATAAGGAATAACACAGCTGATAATTAGACAGTTGATTTGAGTTATTATAATCATAGTTAGTATCTTGTAAATATATAATAGTTAGTAGTTCATAGTTAGATTAGCATAGTTTATTTTAGTTTTTTTTATTAGTTTCTAGTTTCCTTAGGTTAGATTATTTAGCTCAGATCACTTTCTCTTTGGTTTCCTTACGAGACCTCAGAGCGGACAACGGAGCCGTTAAACTCGTCAGGGTGGTCCATACCAAACGGCTTGGGTTATTTAGACAACCCCGGACCGGTTCCACTCTCCCAGTTGACGGATGGACTGTTTCGCCCGTCAACACAATGTGCATTAGATCATGATGATCCCAATGCTACATGGTGATAATCCCAATGTGGCATCGAGACTCAACTCAACTGATCAAACTAAAGTGTGAACTGAAGAGAATATTCTCCCTAAGCTATGGGAGACTAAACAATGACTAATAAAAATAGGTAAAACCTTAGGAAAAATAAATCCTAGGTGTGTGTGAAGTATCTCCAACATAAAAACCAATTATTTCCACTACGCAATTAGTCCATAAGGTCAAAAATAGAAAAGAACTATAGAAAGTGGGTAAAAAAATTCCACTCATAGTAAAAATAAAACATTTTACCATACCATTTGAGCTTTTCACCCACATAGTGCATTTTAGGCCATTTTTTGTGCGATATTCAAGTGGCAATTGCAGAAGATACGATCAACGGAATCAATAATCGTCTGGACCAAGTAAGTTCCCATTCCATCCTCTTCAATTTCAATGGTTTAAATTCCATTTTTAGTACCCATTTTGTTAGTATTAGAGGGTGTTATATGGAAACTAGGGTGTACGCAGGTGACAGATCATTGGGTCATGTATATGAACCCTTTTACATGGTAAAAGCGAATCATGTACCCATATATGAATCCCTATACATGACTATCATCAAGTTATCCCGCGTACAAGTCCGTGAACGAGATTTTGAAAGGGTTTTAACTCAAAAAATGGTCTTTCCTTTGCAGGATGGTTATTGAATGGAGGGAAAGGGAGCATGAGGGGATATATGCAGTAGTGGGAAGACATGCAAGGGTCCAAGAAGATTTAAAATGATGTGGACTTTATAAATTTTGGGCTCTCAAAGGTATGAGGGATCGCGTGAGGTTACTCCAGTTACTGGTAAAACACTGGGATCCAGAGACATAGTCCTTCAATCTCGATGGGAAACCATTGAGGATCGAAATGGATGATATATACTTTATCACAGTATTGTATCGTCGAGGCGATATAGTGAATCTCAAGGCCCAAGGGGTTGGGGGTGGTATCACTATGGAGGAGTACATTGCCACCCACTATGTTGCAGCCATAGATAAAGTAGGGAGCCAACTCTCTATCAGGGCGATCGAGAACTTGAGTCTAAATATCAATGATTGTACTCACACGGATTTCGGGGTCAACCTCATTACACCATGCATCAAGGACACTCATGTTCTATGTGGTGGAGTGTTTAAGACCCACTATTTATGACTGGTGTACCTCACTGTTGGCTAACCCGAAGAGCGAGTTGACGGATTGCAAACAAGGACGAATGAGAAATTTCAGATTTTTATCCATAATTTGTAGTTTTTTCTTTAAGAGGGTTCTAGTTTTGAGCCCTAAAGTAGATATTACTCCACACAGACTACACGATCCAACCATTTCATGGTGGACCAACATGATGAGGCAACTAGGAGGTGGTAGGGTGCCAACTCCCTACAATGATGAGTGTTTTTTTCTGGTGGCACTGACAGTTCATAGCCATTGGCGACTATCCTTACAGAGGGAACAACTACAAAGGGGATCATGACATGCCATTTCCACCAGGTCCTGCCTACGGTGATATTGGTAAGAGATTATTTTTATATATTTCAATTTTTTGTGTTTTTCAATTTTGATAAAGACAAAATAAAAAATGCAAATATTTTTGCATGGTATCAAGTATTAACAATTGCTTTGTTATGTAGATGTAGGTCTACGATGGCCAGAGGGATTCCCACAACATCGGCGAAGGGGCCAAGGAGATGAGCTAGTAGGCGGGGACACAGAGAGAGTGCTACAGAATGTGCATGGAAACCTGTCTCGATTGATGTATAGGATTCCTATGGTTCAATTGGAGGATCTACCAGAGGCGATGCAGTGGCAGGTGGTGGGTGTACCCCGTGCATGGGTGCGACTCTTCCGATGTCTTGAAAATGTCATAGTCTGCTATCATGATACACATCCGACACCACAGATGTAGATGCCACGGTCATGCTATGTACTATCCATATATGTATTTTGAGGGTGTGAGCCCCATTTTGTACTATGACACCATATTTTTTGGACTTGAAAGGATGAAATATAAAAAAATTGGTTTTTAGCTTTAATTATATATGTTGCAATGTGTAAATATATGGATGTGTTTTCTTTAGTTAGTTATGTGAAAAATTCCAATCTAAAATACAATTAGCATATGCATCAGATTAGAACTTCTAGGGATGTGATTATAAGTAAGAAAATCAAAGTGTCGTTCCAAAAGTCATACCCATAGGAATCGTCGGAGTAGAGTAGGATCTCTCACACTGTAACTGTCGTTCAAATGACATATGACTAACTGGGAGTCCAGGCAAACTTCTAAAAATCGAACACCATGTGAAATGGCATCGTGTAATATATCTATAATGACACTATACTCAACCACATTATTCATTGATGGCTCCAGATGAACGCCACCTGAAGACACCAGTTGGCCCTCGGGTGAGTAACTGAACCAAGTGACGAAAGCCATGTCCCACGTATGATGATTGGAACCATCCATGAATCATAAGTAAACCAAAGATTCCGGTGACATCTGCAAACAAGGGAAAACTCGGTAAGCAAGCCGATGACATAAAGGAAAAGATAAAGAAGTATATACACTAAGATACACTACTATACAAAGGTCATGCCCAATTTCAAGGGCTCAAGCGTAATAAATTTTAAGGTAGAGCCCATTTCTAGGCTCATCCAACATATTCCCCTCATAACCTCATAATTCATAGGCTCCTTTCTCTAAGACATGTCGCATGATATAGGGAGCGTGCCACATGGGGTTGAACTTACCTGCCTCGAGTGGTTCTTTGGCTTGGTCATAAAGGAGAACCAAGTCACCCTCAATGTACTTCCAAGGACAGACAGACTTATCGTATTGAACCTTAACACGTCCTTTATTTAATTTAATAGCCATAGAGGAATATTGACACTGCTCATTGAGGTGCTCTAGGTGCACGAGGAATTCTTCAAGATCAGATGTGTCAGGTAGGAGGTCAATTGCCAACTTAAGGGAAGGGATTTTTCTTTCAATCGAAAGAATCGACTCCACACCATGTACTAACTGAAAGGGAGAGAAATCGGTGGAAGTCCTTACCATGGTTTGGTATGCCCAAAGTGTCGGGTAAAGCATCAGATGCCAGTTGAATTTACTTTGGCTGACAGTTTTTTGTAAAATGGTCTTGAGAGATTTATTCACCACCTCTACTTCTCCATTTTCCAATGGATAGTAAGGGGAAGAATGACCATGCTTAAACCCCAGTTTTGATGCTAGATTTTTCATCATTTCATTATGGAAGTGATTATCATGATCAATGACAATCTCTCTTGGGATTCTAAACCGGGCAATAATCTGGTTGAACACAAAGAATGATGTAGTCTTACTATTGGGTTTAACGGTCGGAATGGCCTCTGCCCATTTAGTAAAATGATCCACATCCATGATAATATGTTGGTTCCCCCCAGCCGAGGCTGGGTTGAAGTCCATAAAATCCACCCCCCACTTGGTGAAGGGACTGACGGTGATGATTGGGTGAAGAGGGTCTGGGTGCGAGTGCATTTTACGAGCAAACACTTGTTGGCACAGGGGCAGACCCAGGGTTCAACGCTCAAGAGTGCACCAACAAAGCCCTAACTACCAGCCCTTTCGACAACACCTGTGAAGCAGATGAAGTCTCACCCGAGGTAGAGGCAGGGGTGGTTGTAGGACTCAGGTGTATGCAACCTTAGCTGGGACACAGATCTGTGATTATCTTGCTTACAACACACTTAGCATTAGTTATTTCCTAACATACATTCATTAATACACTTCGCAGAAAGCACAGAGCACCATAGTAATTACTCAGATCTAGCACTTAGCAATGATAAACAGGTTATACTCAATAGATTAAGCACTTAGCATCTTATGTATCATATCTAACATCCATTCATATCTCATAAGCACAAAGCATCAATAAATCTATCTAAACATATCAGAGCACTTAGTAAGAGAGAGACAAACACATCATCATAGTACACAGAGTTACCATGGTTCACCCCCACCCTGGGGCTATGTCCACAAAGTCTTCTTTATATTATCTTGGTCAAGCAGTTACATCACAGAGCTTCAATGACCCTTACCCCTCACAAGACAAGAGAGCTACGCAGCTTTCTAGATCCTCTTTCCCCCGGTAGATCCAAGCACCAAGCCTTCTCACACTCTGTTCACTCAACATTATTACAACATGCATAGAGCTCTTACAATCACACAGACTTATGATCACATAGATCCAACTTATGCACTAAGACATCGACTAGATAGGGCCTCCTTTCTTACATGGCCTAGTCCTCTATTTATACATAGAAAAATGCCTAAACAAGGGCCGACATCCCTTTCCCATTACAATATTCCCAAAAAACCCAAAAAGGTTCCACAAAAGGTGGTGAGATCCTGTGATATCCGCTTCCTTATGCGTTCCATCTTCGACAGGTAGTTGAAGTACCAAATGGTCAACTATGACCAAGTATTCCTCAAAACTTGGTCGAGATCCAATAGGCCCCCAACACTCACCTGTGACTTGTCCCGAGTCACTCTTCTCTGGGTAACTCTGCCTCGAAGGCCTCGAGCTTCGCTCGAGCTTATTTGACCTGTTGCTTTGCTACTGCTTCTTGCTCGACAAACTCTTAAATGAGTGTGTTACTAACTGGTCCTTCTAAGTGCTACTCTGTTGTGTTCATGACCTGTTCCAGGTCTATCCCTTGGCTCTCAAACTCTAAGAATAGTTGACATGCCCTATCTTGAAAAGGTTGAAGTTGTTGCGTCACTTCCATGACCTTGGTCTAGATCATATGAATCTGTTGTTGCACGACATGTTGTTCATGGGACCTCTTCATTTTCTCTATGGTCGGTAGGGCCTTCAGTTGTACATGTAACTTATCGGTTTGGTACTTCACCTCCTGGAGTTGTGACTCCAATTTATACAATTCAAGGTTCTCAGATAGGTTCTCATGTATCTGTGCACTTCTACTACTTAATTGCTTACATTCTTCAATGAGTGCCTTAATCCTTTCTACTGTACTTCGGGCATTCACTTCTTATTGGTCATGTTCTTCTTGTGGAGTACTCGGTATATCTTGGAGCTCTAGTTCTACTACTCTTTGTTGAAGTTGTTGAATGAATTCAGTAAGCTTCATTACTTGGTGTTCTATGGGTTCTTATGCCTTATTTTCTAAGCCAGTCATAGAGAGAAATGCTATGTTGACTACTTCTTTGATCCCGATTTGCTTCGCAAGAAGTTGCTCCTTCTCCTTTTGGATATTTGCGCGTTCTTTATCAAACTTCTCTTGGATGGCCTCCTTCTCTTGCTGTGTAGCTTGGTGTTGCTCTATGATTTCCTCATGTGTGTTCTTTAGGGCCTGGGTGGCTTGCGTTGTTAATTCTTCTGCTTTTTGAAGGTGTACTTCGACTAGGTAGGCAATCCTGCGAAGTTGAACTAACTCATCTCCTACTTCTGGTGTTGCTTTTGGCATAGGCGCAGTGGATATTGTGCGGTTAGACTGGAGGGATCGTTGTACTCCTTGGAGCTCAACTTCGATTATGTCGTACATCGTCTGTTGCTTGGCCTCCTACTTTTCTATGATCTCTTCTATAGCTTCATTCAAAGTCGCGAGGAGAAAGTTGAAGTCATATGGATTGAGCATGGTCTTCATCTTGGTCATGGTTGCTTTGGATTTCTTCTTAAAAGAAGACTTCGAAGGTGATCCTTTTATTTTATTTATAAATTCGACTTCATTTTCTGGTTGTTGTTCAACTTCTTCTAGGTCTTCGTTGTTACCTTCTTCATCTGGTGTGATGGAAGCTATCCTTACAAAGTGGCTATCCACATCTTGAACTTCTTCAGTTTTCTTCGTCTCCTTTGTCTTCTTTGTCTTCTTTGTTTTACTGGGCCCAAGTGTGTCCTGCATAGCTTCTGGGCTGCTAATATCTGAAATATCAGTTGGATCTACTACAACGAGGAGGTTCGCCGACCATTCCTTGGTGATCTCTTCAAGGTCTTATTTTTTCAGTTTATAATAGGACTGTAGTTGTTCCTTGTGCTCATCAGCGCGTGGAGTTAGGTATATGAAGTGGTGGTCCATGTTGAACTTCAATAAGGGTCTGAATCTATGGAGTGTGTTCAGAGTAATGCGAGGTGTGTCTTGTATCGTGGTCTTCAAATGGATGTAGTATCTGTGAAAGAGGGCATTCGGCTGCCATTGCCTACTCATATCTATCGTGTAGCATAATGTACTGAACTTCGTAGCCAATGGTTCAAACTATAGGGTTTCAGGAAAAATGGCATCCTCCAACATCTCCCATGCTATGAAGGTGATCAGGATCATAAGCCAGCTGAAGTGGAAATCATATCCTTGGTCTTGCACTTCTCTGCAATCCAATTTGAGTTGATCTGCTAAGTACTTCGACCAGTTCATTTGGACTCCTACACATTTTCCTGCGAGATTAAATACAAACCCAGATACTTGTGTCGATCTGTTCTTGCGGACTAACTTTCCCGCGGTCATCTGACAGGTGAGGCGCACTATGCCACTGTCAATAGAGGTTACCTTATAACCTCGCGTGCCTTTTTCAACATTTCCATAGGACTCTTTAATCTTCTGTGAAAGAGTGTGATCCGCGGTCTTTCTAGGGTAATAGTATTGTGGGTCAAGGCCCTGCATGCTCATCCCGGTGATCTGATTGATAAGAACCAGATCAATCACTATATGCCAGTTCACCCAGAGATATCCCCCATGGTAGCTCGCCAGTAGCAATTTTACGCAAGCGTTCACCTCCTGGTGCCTGCCAAAGTGTGGAATCTTCATTACATTAAGTAAGGTGGACTGCACGAGGTTCATCATCCATTGTTGAGGGATGATATTGGAATTCTTCCCCTTTTTCATCGTCAGATACTTGTGCGGGGAAAGCATACTGTAGGCTTTCCAGTCACCAATTTTGAAGTCGCAAAACTTCAATGTTGCGAGCTTGGTCTACTCAGTATGAACTGGATGCACACCCTTTGGTAGGTACGCAGTGATAATAGTATAGTCGTAATCTTGGGGCACACTGCCACAGTTGATTTCACCTTTCAGAGGAGGTATGTAAGAGGGAAAGATGGTCAGGATCATCTTGGCATTTGCGATGTCATATTTATGTTTAGTACATTTCTCAGTGGTCTGTCAGGATGGTCCAGCTCGAGTAGTGGATGGAGAAGCTGATACTCCTCTTGATGATGAGGCTTGGACTCTGGTGGACATTCCTCTTTCCGATATAACTCTTTCAGTTCTTAAGCTAGTGAGTAATTCTCTCACTAATTCTTTTGTTGCGCTAAGCTCGTCGGACATGTAAGCTCAGGCTCACTTTCTCAGGTTGTCAATGGGATGAAGGAACCATAATCAAGTAGAGAGCAAGGTGGGGTAGTCACTATTTCACAATGCGGGTATTCTGTGAGCTCAAGATGTCAATTGGCAAAAGTGTCTTCTAGGCATGGAACGATGGAATAAGTAAGTAAATTGTAATGGACTACTTGCAATGGATAGGAGGGTCCATTAACTCTTGATCTGGTTGTTATTGCGTAGTCTAATGGTTAGGTAACAGGTCATAACTTTCTTTCGATCCATTCGGGCCATCAGCAGAACGGGTATATCGTCTTCTAACCTATATATTACTTCAACATGGCGAAGTGCCATATGTCGTTGCTCTGTTATCCCGACGAAGCTCAAATTCTGCATGTTTTCCTTATGCGGGGTTTCTTCTGGAACGTTCTGTAATTTCTCCAACTTTGCTTTCTTCTTCATGAGTTTTCTATCCTTCTTCCCAGTGAGCTTTGTCTCGGTCATCCTTTTTTCATTCTGATTATTTTCTTCTCTTGGCATGATAACTTCGCAGTGTTGAGATTCTTTCTTTAGATCCATGGGTATTACTTGTCCAACATATTTTTCGGTCCTCTGTGATTCTTCTAGCATTCTGTCAACTTCGTCATCCAAGTTCCTAGGGTCAAGAACCCTTGATTTGTTCTCCCATTCTTCAATCAACTGTGTGATCCTTCTAGTCAAGAAGTCTCTTAACTCTTGTCTCTATTGTTCTAGGTCTTTTTTTACTTCATGTTTTCTGGCTTGATCTTTCTCAATCCAAGGTTTACCAAGTAACATAGTAAACGGGTCACTGTCCTCCATGAACTTAACAATCTCAAAATCTTCTTTTGTTGAAGCTCCATGAGCATTCATAGATATCTGAGTGAGATTTCCACATAGATTCCTCCTAGTGAAGGGGTCATGTCAATTCTTCCTATATCTTTCCAGGTTCCTTCTATCATAATGTTCACCAGTGTTTCTTCATCCAAAACATAGTCAATGTCGAAGTCTCATATTCTCACTTCGATCTGTTATTTCTTCTTGAAGATCTCTGATAGCCTAACATGTCGGTGGTCATTCAAGGTATCTCTCATCTATAGCAATATTTTTTCTAATTCTTTCTGGGTTTCTTCTATAATATTCGTCTCTTGATCTCCCGCTTTCTCTATATTCAGCTTTTCAATCCTAGCAATCATTCTAGGGCAATCCAGTACTTCATGGTCCATAGCCTTACAACAAAGACAGTTGGGTCTTTGCCCAGGGCATTCCTTAGCAAGATGTTCCAGCCTTCTGCAATTCTAACAAAGAGTTAATCCTCTCTTTCTCTTCAATGATTCCCAATTTTTCATGTACTGTGTGCTAGGATCATAACGGTTAGCCTACAAAAATTTCTTTCTAGGATCCTGCATCCATTGGTTAGTCCCAAAATTCTTTCTATGCATAGGTATAACATATCTATCACTATACTTATCAGATTTATTCATATCAAACTTTCTTTCATCTGTTAATGCCCTAGTTTTGAAGCTAGGATAGAATCTATCAAACATACCTAGATCCATGCTTTAGAAACAAAAAATTTCACTTATCTTACTTCTACAAAGAAAAAAGCTTCTAGATCTAAGACTTTTAACTATTCTTACCTTTATCAAAGCACAGAGCTTACAGATCTTACCTTTTTCTTGTAGATCTGACCTCTTTCTTCGTAGATCTGACTTCTTTTTCTTCAGATCTAACCTCTCTTCTTCATATCTGACCTTTCTTTCTTGTCACAAAGCTTCGCAGGTCAAACAGAATACTGCACACTAGGGAAACAGATCTACGCACAAAGCTTATTTCGCATAAATATTCTTCTTCTTCAGTTCCCAGCAATCACAGTTCCAGGTCCCAACAACAAAACCATTTGTTGGCACAGGGGCAGACCCAGGGTTCAATGCTCAAGAGCGCACCAACAAATCCCTAACTACCGGACCTTTCGGAAACACCTGCGAAGTAGATGAAGTCTCACCCGAGGTAGAGGCAGGGGTGGTTGCAGGACTTAGGTGTCTGCAACCTTAGCTGGGACACGGATCTGTGATTATCTCTCTTACAACGCACTTAATTATTTCCTAACATACATTCATTTATACACTTCTCATAAAGCATAGAGCACCACAGTAATTACTTAGATCTAGCACTTAGAAATGATAAATAGGTTATACTCAATAGATTAAGCACTTAGCATCTTATGTATCATATCTAGCATGCATTTATATCTCATAAGCACAAAGAATCAATAAATCTATCTAAACATATCAGATCACTTAGCAAGAGAGAGACAAACACATCAGCACAGTACACAGAGTTATTGTGGTTCACCCCCACCCTGGGGCTACGTCCACAAAGTCTTCTTTATATTATCTTGGTCAAGCAGTTACAACACGGAGCTTCAATGACCCTTACCCCGCACATGACAAGAGATCTGCGTAGCTCACTAGATCCTCTTTCCATGGGTAGATCCAAGCACTAAGCCTTCTCACACTCTATGCACTCAACACTATTACAGCATGCACAGAGCTCTTACAGTCACACAGACTTTTGATCACATAGATCCAACTTATGCACTAAGCCATCGACTAGATAGGGCCTCCTTTCTTACATGGCCTAGACCTCTATTTATACATAGAAAAAGGCCTAAACAAGGGCCGACATCCCTTTCCCATTACAATATTCCAAAAAAACCCAAAAAGGTTCCACAAAAGGTGGTGAGATCCCATGATCTCCGCTTCACTATGCATTTCGTCTTCGACAGACAGTCGAAGTACCAAATGGTCAACTATGACCAAGTATTCCTCAAAACTTGGTCGAGGGCCAACAACACCTAACAAGGGTGACACTTATTGATCACTTTAATGCAATATTTAAAAATTGAAGGTAAAAAATAATCGGCTCACAATATATTTTTTACATAAAGAAAATATGAAACCCTAACCCTAGAATATGAAAGCCAACAGTTTTGTCGACCCCGTTTTGGGTAGTTTTGTGTATCAACTTCCTAGGGGCGTAACTTTGGAATATGATCTCCATTTGGGGTGCACGATAGCTTGTTGGAAAGGTATCGATGAGGAGATTCATTTTGGGGCTCAATAAAAGAATATACTTATCATTGAGGTTCCCAATCATGAAAAAACTTCATTTAGGCACTCAAAATGGCTCTAAAAGTTTTAGAACCAAAAAATTGCTAAAAATAGTAAATTGTCGATATCCACCTGGATCAATCCTGCCTCCTTGTGAAGAAATGGTCTCCATTGCTTTGAGTTCCCAGGGGAGAGGGGGGAGTGTTTGTTGAATCTGAACCTTCATGAGTTGCTTTCCTTGCTAGAGAAAGTTGTGCTACTTGGCGTGTGGAAGGCTATTGAGAACCTGGTGTTGGAAAGGTTAGACCTTTGTAACTAGTCTGGCTACATGAGATGACTGTGTGTAGAAGGAATCTTTGCACTTTTATTCAATATTTTTGGCCTGCGTATCTTATATAGAAGGTGATTGGATTGAGGTTGCAGTGGTTGTAGTGTCCTTATATTCACCTTTCGAACAGATTGTGAAGAAGCTAAATTTTGTAGAATGAGATACTACCTTGTGGCACTATTTAGGTGGGACAGCAGTTGGAACTACCTATGGTATCCTATAGAGATGACCCCCTAGAGTAACAATGAGATTGTGGGGTCGAGACTCATAAATAGCATGGCACTTCCACATATATGGTTGGCCCAAAGAACATCATAAACATCCAACAGGGAAACATCACATAATACCTCATCCTTGAAGGGATGGATGTCGTATGACAATTGACATTGTTGGTTGACATGGAGATCTCGTCCTTGGTGAAGCTACCCAATGTTGTATGGCTATAGGTGTGGTGTTTTCGTCAATCCCAATTATTTGATGACCTCTGCTAAGATGAGGTTCTTCTAGATTCCACTATCAATAGTGAAATTCAACGGGGCCGCCTTCACCCACATATGTGAATGAAAGAGGCGCTCCCCCTCTTCAATATCTGTTGGTTCTTCTGGTTGAATTGTTGCAGTCACAAAAGTAGTAGTGGGGTTTGCATCGATGATCTGTCTTCTCCCATTATTTTCTGAATCAGATTCTAAATCAAGGTTTGGATCCTTTTGTTTGATCTCAGCCACCAATGATTGTTTTGAGTGACATTCATCAATTTTGTGCTAGGGGATTTTGTGGAAATCACACCACTTTCCAGTGTCCTTCTTCGTCTTCATGTGACCCTTCATTTCCTGTGGCTTGGACTGGCTTCAGGAGGTTGTTTATTAGGGTCATGTTTATCATACTTTGGTTGTTGTGGATTTGCAAACCCAAACTCTCATTTGTTCCGGTGCCTAAATTTCTGCTCGATTTTGACAACATATTGATAGGAAGCTCCCAATGATGAGATGTTCAGGAAATCCATTTTGGTTTGGATGTACCTATGCAGAGCCCCACGGTATTTCAGAACCACTTTTTTCTCGGAGTCTTTGATACCCAGATTGGTGCACAAGGTATGGAAATTATTTGTGAACTCTGACACTGTTTGGCCCCTCTCTTGTCCCAGTGTGGTCCATCTCATGTATTGGTCGTCATAGCTACCAACATGGTAATATTGTTCTTTAACTGCATCCACAAAAAAATCCCAAGTGGGATCGACGCCATATATTCCAAACTCCTCTCTGAAACTTTTCTCCCAATAAGTTTCCCACAAATGTTTGACATGGGGGAGAGCCTTAAGGAGTGCGAAGGTGATCTTTTCCCTATCGGAAAAATTGTGAACAGAGAAATAACCTTCTATCATATTTAACCATTTTTCTAGGGCATATGCATCTATCTGACCTTCAAATAAGAGAATATCAAAATTGAGTTGTACCTTGAAATGAGACGTGATTCCAAAGTGGATTCTTAAATAAGACACGCCTGCTATTATCGACGGGCATTGAAGGATGTGGGAAAAATTCTCCATCATTTCGTCCCTTTGTTGCATGAGAGCTTGCTCAAGCAACAGATTGATAGAATCTTTTGCTCCATCATTTTTATTTTATTCTACTATGGATGGTTTATTGGGAATGCGAGAGTGATTTTCCTCAAGAGAGACAAGCTCAAGACCCAACTTGCTATACTCGGACCTCATCGGGGAGATGCACTGAAATACGATCAAGAGCAGTCTGCTCTGATTCCACTGATCCGGATTATTTTCGGCACGAAATGAGAGAGGACATATAACACAAAAATATATAGAGATATTTCAAGAGAGACAATAATATAACAGATATATATCGTATATATAACAAGAGGCACAAATATACAATAATACACAATTTCTATTAATGAGCGAAATGTACAAAATTATAGAAATACAGAGTTAAAGATTCTCTAGAATGGTGGCAGCTTATCTATGAAAAGAGATGTGACGGATACTCACATTCGCGAGAAGATTATTATTACAATGAGGCTCCAAATTCCTTTTTAACACAAAGAAAATCCAAAACCCTAACCCCGAAAGATGAAAACCCAACAAGTTTGTGGACCCTGTTTTGGGTAGTTTGGTGTATCAACTTCCTGGGGCGTAACTTTGGCATACGATCTATGTTTGGTGTGAACGATAGCTCATTGGAAAGGTATCGACGAGGAGATTCAATTTGGGGGCTCAATCAAAGTCTTAGTATATAATTGAGGTGCCCGATCATTAAAAAACTTCATTTAGTCCCTCAAAATGGCCCCAGAAGTTTCGGAACTGAAAAACTGCTAAATATAGTAAATTGTCAGAAGACTATTTTGAGCCAGTTGAAATAGGTGGGTGTCCACAGATATCCACCTGGATCAAACCCAGATAAATGACCACCACATTCCCCATTATGACATTCATTGAGAACAACCTTAACTTCCTCGTGATTCAAGCAACAACGTAATAAGTGTCGCAGATAATAAGGTAGTTTTTAGCATGATGACGTATACGTTGTCTATTGTCTCTCAACAAATTTTGGGGTAGCTTCAAGGCTTGAATATAAATCAAAATGTCTCCATAGTAGGGGTTCAAATATGAGATAAGGAAAATGTGTTCATCTACGAACGAATCGTCATGAAAAATTTCCTCATCCAGTAGAGGGAAGTCCGACATCAATTTGACAAAAACTAGTGACTTCTTAAATTTCGTAGAAGCGAAATTGAGAAATTATTGTAAAATAACAATCCACTTATTGTATTTCCCCCCTATGATACACCTGGTGAGTACATATTGAAATGGATTGATATCCGCAACCACGGTAGTTTTTCAAATTAAGATATAATGTCGTAATCTCTGAACCACATATATGACGGCCAAGGCCAACTTCTCTATGTGAGAGTATTTAAGTTCAGGACCAACTAGGTTTCGACTGAGATAGTATACAATGTTCTCATGGATCACATCGTCCTCCTGAACTAGTACCATACCAACCATCCTTTCGGATGCGATGATATAAAGCAAATAGTCTCTAATGTAGTCTGGAGGCTTCAACAAAGGTGCCCATAACAAGGCTTTATTAAGAGCATCGAAGGATTTTTGGGCTCTCTCATCCCATATAAATGGAGTTTCCTTCTTCAAAAGATGCATGGAAGCTTTGGCATAGTTCACTATGAAACGACGCAGGAATTTATCCTTCCCCTGTAAACCTTAAAGATGTTGAATGTTGCACAGGGGAGGGGGGTAATCAAATTATTTCCTCAACCTTCATAGGATCTACCATGATCCCATGCTCAGACCCTATGAATCCTAAAATATGTCCAGACCTAATGCAGAAGATGGACTTGTGAGGGTTCAACCGAATGCAATAATAATGACATCTCTCAAATACTAATCGAAGGTGACTGGAGTGATCTGCTCTCTTGTGAGAGTGAGCAATGATATCATCTAAGTAATATTCAACAATATTCTTAAGATCATGAAATGAAAAGGTCATGGCATGTTGAAAGGTCGCTCTGATGCTATTAAGACTGAAAGGCATTTTCCGGTATGCAAAAGTACCCCAAGGACAAATAAGCAACATCTTATGTTGATCCTCGAGTTTGATATGAATTTGATTATACCTTGAAAATCTATCCATAAAGGAAAATATTTCGCTTCCCGCGCACTCGTCAAGAATTTGGTCAATGAAAGGAGTAGGGAAGTTATCTTTAGGACATGTCTTTTTCAAGTCTCTAAAATCCATACACATGCAGATGGTTCCTTTCTTTTTATTTAACGGAACAACATTGGATACCCATTAAGTCAAGGGAATCAAGTAGATGAAACAAACATTAAGTAACTTCTCTACTTATGCCTTAATAGAGGGGGCCTTCCTAGGATTAAAAAATCCAAGACATTGCCGAACATGTTTAGCATCCATATAGGTTTTAATCTCATGTTCAAAAATGTTGGAGTCGATCCTTGGCATTCTTCATATGACCAAAAAAATACATCTCATAATTATTTTAAGAGATCGGTGTAGATTTGAATTTCTTCAGGAGAACAATCCACACCGATATATACATTCTCAATTTTACCAGGGATATGAGAGATGTCGATCATGATGGTAGGAGAAATATTTTCCATGTTTCCTTTGGCATAAATACCATGTGTATCTAATGGAACCATGACGTGACTAACCATCTCACTCAAGGTATACCTAAATTCATCTTGTTCGATATTAACAAGATTTGGGAGAAAATAGGATCGATGATGCATATCATCCCAAGGCCTATCCAGATCAGACATGGCCTCTAATATTTCTTCATCTGAAGGTAAAGTATCATCGAGGAAATCATGTGAACAAGATGATTGAGTGGCCCATATGGGCTCTAAAACATAATTCTACTCGTTTGTCCACAAGGAGGAAGGATCTAGGTCAGCAATAGCGTCAAGAATAACCTAATACGTAACTCATGTTGTTGACAATGGCATTTCCATCCCAATGTGTGGCTGACCTTCGTACAAAATAGTCATGGAAGGCATGGTCCAAGGGTCATTGAAATACAAAGTACGGAAATGAAAAAACCTCATCGATGACGAAGACTCACTAGAAATGGAATGAATATGTTGAATTGGTACCATGAAATCAAAACTACCCATCAAAGAGGAATACATATCAACACTGTTCGCACCCAATTCGTCACTTGGTGAGCAAATTGAGGGTGCTTACATGCCCTGTTGGGTCTTGCAGAGCATGACAGCTGTGGAATAAAGGGTTAGAGAATACAAGACAAGACTGTAAGCAAGAATTAAATTAAAACAAACTAAAACTGTGAGCATATGGATAAAGAAACAACAAACACAAAAAAGACCGATATCACCAATGGTTTTGAGCTTGTCAATTGATGAAATCAAAGCACAATGAAAGAAGAGAACTGTGGTTCCTTCTTCCCCCAAAGGAAGGCTCTTGAGGCCCTCACAAACTTTCTCTTCTTACAATGCGAAGAAATGATAATGATAGTGAAAGAACTCCCAGCACATCCACTCAATGGAGAGGTGAATGGCCCTATGAAATGTTGCCAATGTGTTATCGTCAAAGAATGAGTCCTTGACAATCTTAGCAGCATAACAATACCTGAAATTCCTTGCGAAAATGATGTTTCTTCATGGCTTTTTATAGTAGATCATCGGGTGATTATGTAACCCCTTCAAAGTGTGAAAAGGGGCTCTTTAGGGCTTCATTAGGTCTTTGACTCGCCTACCCTGAGGATTCAGCTCGGATTTGGGAGTCAAATCAGATTGGGAGTTGGTCCATAAGTGGTTGGGAGGATGACCAATTCAATAAATGCACCGTTTAGCAGGTGCGTGGGTTTTTGCGCTAACAACCACGCATCGTGCGCGCATGCGCGCATAGTACGTTCATGTCCTGCGCATGTGTGCGCGCACCAAACTACTGTAAAGCACCCTTCAATTTTTGGTTACTTTGTATAGTTTTTGACCCTTCTGGAATGCTGTGAAATTAATTCAGTGCCATGAATGACTTCATTGTTGTTTTGGCGATGCGGAGTTCTTGTCGCCATGTGCGGATGAAATTTCAGTGATAACAGATGCCCCCTAATGGATGAGGTTAGGAGCATACGTATAGCCGAAATCCATCAATGTTTCTTCTGCTGAGAATGTTGTTGTAAGGGAAAGCAATAGTGGGACCGTTTAGAGCGATCCGTTGGAGAAAAAAGGAACCGGTAGGACCCAACCTTCTGATATTTGTGCAAAAAAAATAGCAAACTGTGTACAAACGAGGCGAGCATGCCCCATGCTCGTGTTATGTAACTCTGAAAAAAGATGACAGAAGTGTTGGTGTAGACAATTGCAGCGCCCTCAGGGGCGATAATGATAAAGGCAGAAGACAATTCTGCAAAGGAACATACTCTGAATAATAGGCGATGATCGCGGTAATAAGCAGCGACGATGATGTGGGCATTGATGGCCCTACCAAGTTCAGAGGTCTTCGGCAAATGAAAAAAATAATTGCAATAGTCGCAAAGTAAGACCCACCATAACATGAGAAAGTGTTGGCGTTGAATGTTATGGGGGCCAACAACAGCAGGGAGCAATGGTGTTTCACCCTGTGCCGTCCGAGATCTCTCATTAAAATAGAGAATGAGAATCAAGATACTGTCGCCCTTCTGGAAAAGTGTGTTGATGTCGACAAAAAGGGGGACGTGACTCCTAGAAGAAAAGGGCTCCGTTGAATCTACTGAGGTGAGGAAGTGGTAGAGGTACATGGACGAAGTCAAGAAGTGGGAAGACTCAATACTGCCCTTGGCTGGAGGATGTATGAGAGAAACAGTGGCCGCAACCGTGTAACAAGGTCGAGTGTCAGGGGGACGACAAGACTGGTGATAAGTTGTGCCAGAGGCGGGACAAGGTGAACAAATTCAGAGGGTAGAGGTAACTGACCTGTGGAGTACTCTGAAGATATGGACGATGTCGGCAAGGGTAGATGATAAGTAATGCTCCAACCAAGGGTGACATGGGTTGCGTGTGGCCAAAAGAAAGCAAGTCGCCAACGGTGACAACAAAAAATGTAATGACTGGAAATAAAGGCGTTTGTACAATAAATAATGAATAATTTTGGGGATAAATGTACAAATACAGAAACGGGTGCCCCAGTGTGAAATACGTGCCCCAGGGAGGGCAGAATTGTCTTGGGAAACTGATGAAGGGTGGGGGCCCTATTGGTGAGTTTCTGTATGAGGTAGGTGAAATGAGGGTAGGTTCGCAGATGGGCAAACTGAGTGTGGATGAAATGAAGGGCTCATGATCCTGCGGAGGTGCAGGTAAAAGAATAGAACCATAAAGAGATAATCTGGGAGTCCATGTGGGAAAGCTAGCAAAATGAAGAGAAAGAGTATGTGGCTGATTCACGACATGATGAAAGACTATCGGGACTCCCATCCCTAAAGAGTAATGAAGAACAGCATGAGTGTCAAAAGTACCAAAAGGTGCTATGAATGGGACAACTCATGTGGGTGAGAATGATACCGGGTTACAGTACCGAAGATGCAAATGGAGGCATGGGTACTGTAGAGCCGGGAATAAGGATCCTAAAGGCCAATATCAGAGGGTGTGACTGGAAATGTAAATGCAATACAGTGGGATAGACTACATGCCAGTGCTGAATATATACATGAAGGGATGATGTCGATGACCGATGAGAAAGTACCTGCGCACATAAAAACCAAATACCTAAAGTGAACAATATCTGAAGAGAATCAAATATATGAGCTTGTATTTGACAAATGTGACTATGCGCGTGCGTACCTGACCATGATATGAAAAAAAGGTGCCCCGGGGGCTCATGATGAAAAGCGACCCAGGGACTGTTGAAATGTAGGTGACGGGACGCTGATCCCGTGGCTGAAGACGGTTTGAAAAACAGACACCTTGGGCTCCCGGAATGGTGAGTGGAAGTTTGGAAAAAAGCCTATATATAGTTATAGGGCCCACATTGCCACCTCATTTGTACCTGCTGAAATAGTGACTGGACGAGCAGTTTTCAGAGGAGATTTGGTGATTTGGGGAGGACGAGGCATCCGATCGACGTTCTGCGAGTTTCAGGTTAGTGGTCTGATCATCCTGCATAGAAATAGGTTTTCAATTTTTGGGCAGGGTAGGTACGGGGGGCCGTACAGGGGGTTTGAGGGGATTTTTGATAGGATGTGGGCCCGGATGCGCTGGCGATTCAGTGGAAGGCGCGCTTACGTGCACACCTGTACACTGAATATGTGCGCATGGGTGCGCGGGTAGGGTAATTTAAGGCGCTCCCTAAGGGCGCGCCTGTGTTGTGGAAAGGCGCGCATTTAGGCACGCCTGTGGGTTGGACAGGCGTGCATAAGTGCGTGCCTGTGTAGTGAACAGGCGCGCTCAGAAGCACACCTGTGTAGTGAACAGGCGCGCTCAGAAGCGTGCCTGTGTAGTGAACAGGCACGCTCAGAAGCGTGCCTATGTAGTGAACAGGCGCGCACATATGCGCTCCTGTATAGTGAATAGGCGCGCACGTGTGCGCGCTTGTGGGTGAAAAAATCGCGCCTTTGAGGCAAGTTTTGAAGGGTGAAAATTGAGTCGCTTTGATGCATTTGATGGTTGCATATGCTGATATAGGACTCTGTGTTGTGTGTAGGTGACGAGCAGTGACTATGGCTGTTCGGTGGCGTGAGCGAGACTTGTCGCAGTTACGAGATGCGGTGGCCAATGCAGGGCCTGAGGTGTGCGTGACTTTAGCAACCTGTGGGTTGCTAAAGTTCTTTGAGTGCCCGTTGATATGGGCACAGGAGTACTTACTCCAGTTCTTGCTCCAGATGTGGAGTCCGGAGCTGCACTGCTTCCTCGTGCGAGGAGAGCAGATCCCCTTCACTGCGGTGGAGGATGTCTATTTTTTGACTGGGCTCCCCTTCCGAGGAACACCGCTATCGGTAGAGCCTGTGCTGTCGAGGGATACAGCCCTTGCTACGATCGTCGAGCGATATTTCTCAGGCAAGAACTACATGTCTGGGACTGTAGTGAGTGTTAGTGGTATTGATTCCTTGGCGCATCGTTGCATAGCGACGATGATTGTTCGGGTGTATGGGTCACTTGCGACCCAACGGATTAGTGGTGGCCAGCTGCTGCTGCTGGAGAGGGTGGTGGTGGGCCGTGAGTGGTTCGCATGGGGACCGACTCTACACACGCGGATGATTGCGCAGTTGGATCGATGTCGGTCCACCGATACAGGAGAGTTTGTGTTTGGGTCTATCCTAGTTGCCTAGTTCTTGGAGAGGGTGTCGATGTTGTGCCCGAGGGTTCTATTGGAGGCGCCAGGGGCGCGAGAGCCGTGCTTGAGGTGGTGGTCATCAGTTTTGTTTTGCCACGGTGGTGGCGAAGGTGGCCATTATTTTACAGTGCAGGCGACATAGATATGGCAGCAGATGCCGCAAGTGATACTTCGGTACCCCTATGCTCGGGTTGACTTCCGAGGGGACCCGGATATGGTGTTGCCTCCTGGGGAGGTTTTTGACCATCGAGGTATGTTGTGTATTGTGTATGTTTTTGATTTATTTTATCTTTTGATAGACCAGTTCATATGTGATATAGACGTTGATACTATCGTTTCTGTGTTGTTTTGTGCATGTGCAGATGTGGCACCTTGCTAGCGCGAGGTGGAGATGAAGCGAGCGTCGGTTCAGTGAGAGCCGAAGAGACTGCCATGTGGAGAGAGACGTTAGTGAGATGAGGCTGCGGGGCGACCAGCAGAGCCCGAGAGGGCAGCGAGGAGGCGTCGGTTCGATGACCCTGGTGCGGGGCTATCACACGCTCCTTCAGCGGCAGCCGAAGTTGATTTTGATGATATACGTCGTCGTCTGGAGATGGTGTTACAGGACGTGCCTGAGGGCATGTGGATACGCATCCAGGATGAGGGGTTCCTGGAGCAGTGTATAGGATTACCGCCACCATGGCGGGGTATAGTGCGATGATCAGCTATGCTTGTCGCGATGACTAGTGGACGCCTGCCGCCGGGGGAGGGGGGTCCTATGGATGCTCCACCACCACCGCCTGGGGCAGGTGGGGGTGGGCCACCACCTCCTCCTAAGGGGGGAGCAGGTGGGGGTGTGATAAAGACACCCTGAGTGATGTATCATGTATATCTTTTTGTTGATAGGCTGGTGAGCCCGTTTTTGTACCGAGGTGCTGGACTAGCCTGCGGATACATGTAAACATTCAGATGGCCTGATGGGCTGATATATATATATATGAGTATACATATTTTGTGATCCTGATGTTGTCTACATGGATTTTTTGTTTGATGTTTATGATGATGTCTATTATATCTATATGCTGTGACAGGATTTATGAGATGTTTATGTATGTGTGGCTTGATGTGATATATGCCAATCTAACACCATGTTAGCTATGTCATCTGTTGTTTGATTCAATTGTCTTGGAATATGTGTAAATGTAATGGAATCAAAATGTCGAGATAACAATCTAACCTGCAAGTATTTGCGAAAGAGGCACGGATCGCGTACACGGTATACATTGTTGAGCTGGAGAATGACTAGTTGAGAGTCGAGGAAGACGCTAAGGTGATGAATATGATGATGTTGGGCGTCGGTGAAGAGGCCAATGACAGCAGTGTATTCGGCTTGGTTGTTGGTTACTGACCCCAAACATATGCTGCTTGAATGTAGCATTTCATGTGAGGGGGTGTAGAGAGCCCAAGCGGCTGAAGCGAGATTTTGTGTCCAGTGGCTGGCGCCGTTGGCGTAACCAATGTGATGGGCCGGTGGAGGAAGCATCTGTCAATAGCACAAAGGATAGTTTAGAAAAGAGGGTAGGAGAAAAAATATTAAAAACACTAAACAAGAAAAAGTAACCTAAAGTAGAATGACTACTTCTAAGCATAAAATTTCTTGAGGTACAACCCATTGACGGGTTCCTTGAGTGAGAGGCCTTCGGGGGAGGCCAGGATGTAGTCGCCTTTGGTGAGGCAATGTTGGATGATGTAAGGGCCATGGAAAAGTGATTCGAATTTGCTGTGGCCAAAGGTATCATGAGCGATATCATAGGCCAAGACGAGGTCGCCTTCTCGAAATGAACGAAGGTTGACATGGCGATCAAAGGTAGCTTTGGATCGTTTTTTAACTGCCTCATTGTTCTGTAATGAAGATCGGCGATCTTCATCCAATGACTCCAAGTTCAGCAAGCGCTGCTCCATTGGAGAAGTGTCAGGTAATAGCTCAATTGTGGTGCGTAAGGTAGGTATTTCACACTCAATGGGAAGAGTTGCCTCAACCCCATGGACTAAATGGAATGGCGTGAAACCTGTAGCGGTCTTTACTGCCGTTCGATAAGCCCATAGCGCGGAAAATAACATGTGATTCCAATTGGTTTTATGTTTATTAACCGTGCATTGTAACATGGTCTTGAGGACTTTGTTCACTGCCTCTACCTGTCCGTTTGACTGAGGGTAATATGGTGAGGCAAACTCATGAGAGAAGCCTAACCGAGATGAGAGTTCGACGAAGATCTCATTCTCGAAGTGTTTTCCATGGTCGGAAACGAGCTAGAGTGGTACTCCAAAATGGGATATGACGTGCTTAAAGAAAAAATGCGTTGCGGTGTCAGCGGTGTTGTTGAAAGTGGGCATAGCTTCGGCCCATTTGGTGAAGTAATCAACGGCGACAACAATGTATTTGTGACCATTACTGGAGGGAGTATTACAAGTCATAAAGTCAATGCCCCATTTACAAAAAGGGCCCGCAGTAATGACAGGGTGAAGAAGAGCGGGGGGAGCTCAGGCTTTGTTGGCATAGAGCTGACATTGCTCACAGCGTTTCACGGAATGAATGCAATCATGAAACAAGGTAGGCCAAAAGTAACCGGCTCGGATAATCTTCTGAGTCGTGGAGATACCCGAAAGATGGCCTCCATAGGCGCCGATGTGGTAGTCGTTTAAGACTCTATCAGCCTCATCAATAGTCAGGCAACGACGAAGAATGGTATCAACGCCCCACCGGTATAGGATGTCTCCGATGAGGAGATAGCGGGGGGCCTGATGGCGAATTCGCCGACGATCATCTCGTGATAGGTGGTTACACAACTTTTGAGTTTGTAGGTAGACAAGAAGGTCGCCATACCATGGATCATCAGAAGCGATGTAAAAGATATGTTCATCCGGAAAGTCGGTGTTGACGGGGGCATTGGTGGTGTCAGAGGGGAGGGTCGTAACAAGTTTGGCGAGAACGAGGGCCTTTTTACTCTTAGGTGTTGAAAACTCGAGGTCATACTCCTGAAGGATAACGATCCATCGAGCGAATTTTCCATTAACTTGTCAACAGCTGAGCAAGTATTGCATAGGGTTGGAGTCTGCGATGACCTTGGTGGTCCGAAGCAAAATGCAATGGCGCAGTTTCTGGACTGCGAGGACGACTGCAAGAGCAAGTTTCTCTTCGTGTTTGTAATTCAAGGGTGGTCCTTAAAGGTTCTTACTAACATAGTAAATGACGTGTTCACGATTGTCATCTCCAAGTTGGACGAGGACGCCGGCTACTGATACAGTAGATGCTGATACGTAGAGGATGTAGTCGCGATTGTAGTCATGTGCACTAATCAAAGGTGCATTTGAAAGTGCTTCTTTGAGATCGTCAAATGACTGTTGGGCATAATCGTCCCAATGAAAGGGGATGTCGTGACGTAGTAAGCGAAGGAAACCATGCGTGCGTATGGCGTAATCAGGAACAAAGCGTCTGAGGAAGTTAGCTTTTCCCTGCAGACTCTGCAGTTGTCGTACATTTCGAGGAGGTGGAATTTTGGTGATGGCTTTGACTTTGAGGGGGTCCACGGTAATACCGCTAGGGGAAACAATAAAACCAAGGAGGCACCCAGCGGTGACACAGAACACACACTTGAGAGGATTCAAGCGGATATTATACTGACGACACCGTTGAAAAATGATTCGTAAATCATCAAGATGTTAGGTGCATTTCTTGGAGTGAGCTGTGAGGTCGTCCAAGTAAGAGAGGATGATTTCAGCCAGATCGTGAAATATGTATGTCATCACCCGCTGGAAGGTTGCACCGGCATTTTTTAAGCCAAAAGGCATGACACGATATGCAAAAGTACCCCACGGGGTAATGAATGCGGTTTTGTATTGATCGGCTGGGTGGATTTGAATTTGGTTATAGCCAAAGAATCCGTCCATAAAGGAGAGAGCCTCGTGACCGTCACAGTCGTCGATAATTTGATCGATGAAAGGCGTTGGGAAGTTGTCTTTTGGACATGCATTATTGAGATCGCGAAAGTCTGTGAAAACGCGAATAGTGCACTGTTTTTTGTCGACGGGTACAGGGTTGGAAACCCATGAAGTGTAAGCGATGGGGTAAATAAATCCAGCCGTATGTAATTTGTCAATTTCGGCTTTGATAGCCGCGGCCTTGGATGGGTGTAGCGGTCGCTGTTTTTGGCGAACGGGTGTGATGTCAGGCCAGGTGTCGATGCGATGCTCGACAATAAATGGGTCGAGGCTAGGCATTTCCATGTATGACCAGACGAATATATCCCTGTATTCTTGAAAGAGGGCTTTGTATGCGGCAATTTCCTGAGGAGTGCAAGCAGCTCCAATGATGATTTCTTCGACGACGCCATTTTTAATGGAAATGTCGATTTTGATGGTGGGGGAAATGTTATCCATGTTTCCTTCTTCGAATGCATCAGAGGCAGGAATGGGATTGTTGAACCAATCGATAGGCCCAGATGGGATAAAATCTTTGGTTTCTACCGCGTAAATAGGGTTTTGGTTAGGAGGCATGTGGGCTTCCTATGGAGAGAAGAGGGCGCGATGATGTAGCGCATCCCAGGGAGAGTCTGGGTGGTTGAGCTCTTCTAGTATTTCCTCGTCGCATAGGAAACGCCGGGAATATAAGGGGTCGTGAGGAGTGATTGTGGTGATAGTGTGATTTCCCCCTGATGAAGAAGCAGGGGGAACAATGTTAGGAAATGGGGAGGGTTCACTCGACATAAACCATATATTGAAGTACTGAGGGGTACTCGTGGTGGTTGGATGGATAGTCTCCATGGGGGAATGAGCAGGAGAGTTGGGGGGGTTGCGGGGTAAATCCTCAGAGACGTCATTTAAGAACCATGGAGGCATTGGGAGGGCCTCGGGCTCTGGAGAAAGGACATGAAGATCCTCGAGTGACGAAGTAATGTCAGTTATCGCCTCAGCGGGTTGGTGTCACAGGGATAATTAACGTTGCCTGTACGCAAGGATCATAGGACACTGGTATGTAAAATGAGCTAAGGAATCACAGAGAGCACAAGGGAATCTCATATGTTCGTTGACTGAAGTGGTGACATAGCGAATGTCAGTGATGTTGGTTGTAGAGGTCGTAGCAGGGCGTGGGTTGTTCTGGAAGTTCTGGCATACAGCCACTAACGTCTGCCGAAAGCATGGCAGTGCTGGGCAATGGTGAGTGTAATGGCCATATTCTGAACATATAGCACACACAAATTTGGTCCTCAACCCTTTACTACTGGAAGGGTTGGTGGTAGTAATGGGACTAGCAGTAGTGACGGGTGTTGTGGGAGTTTGATTGGGGGGAATCAGATTCCTTAATTCAGGTAGTGATGGGCAATTTTTGGTTTGGTGGCCCTCTTTCTCACAGATTTCTCAAGGTGGTGGGATGCATGGAGGAAGGGGAGCGGTGGGATCCTTCTTCTTCCTCCTGCCCCCAGCTGTAGCAGGGGGGTTAGTGAGTGGGGGGGGGAACGGGGGTAAGAATGAGAACTGTCATGGGAAGTCCTTCATGTGGTCGAGGGACCATCTCTGGTGGGTGTAAATACCAAACTGGGATCTCTAACACCATATTAGGTAGTGTGAGCGTTGCGGCTACCTGAAAAGCTTCGATACCTAGTGGAGGGTAAAAGAAGGGAATTTGGGTGAGGGGTTGGGGGAGTCTTTCCCAAGTGGGATTATTCCCCTGAGTGGATGTGGATTTGTGGACTGTTGAGGTCGATGAGTGCGCAGGAGGCTCCGCTTGGAGTGGTTCGGAGACTATTGAGACGTCAGGAATGATTGAAGCCTCTTGAGGAGGACGAGCATCCTCCGTGTGAGTTTTGTTAGATGAAATGACGCATACTTGATTAGGGGGAAGGAGTGGTGGTGGTCCATGGTATTTCCCTAATAAGGATGGATCTTTGAAAATTGCAGGACCCATCTCAATGAGTGGGTATGTGTCGTGGTTGGTGTGGATGAGAGGAAGAATGTTATTGAGATTGGCAGATGGGTTTGTTTCATAATGTGAGACTTGGTCGATGGTCACAATATTTCCGTTGTGGGGGAACATGATTTTTTGAAAGACGGAACATGCCACTGCCTTCATAGCATACACGTAGCTACGTCCGAACAAGATATTGTAATCGAGTGGGGCGTCGATAACTTCGATATCAATGAGAATGGTTTTGCCTCCGAGTTCAACGGGGACATTTTGGAAGAGCCCTTCAGGAGATGATGGTCGTCTGTCATAAGCTCGTAATGTGATGGCGGAGGGTATGAGTTCTGGGGAACCAAGTTTCTGCCATACTATTTTGGACATGATGCATGTAGATGCACCCTCGTCGATGATACACCGATGGACGGTGATGTTCTGTATTTTTACTGGTATTTGAATAGCGACCAAGGCGGGAAGACGAGGTTCGCAGCTATCAAGATCAAAAGTGATGAGTCGAGTATATGTAGGGTCGACTACCCCCAAGGCGGAAAGTAGAGATTTCCGTTGTGTAGGACAAGTCTGGAGGACTTCCAAGACTGACATGGCAGCCGGGGATTGTGCTAAGTCATCTACCAAGCTATAATTATGAGTTGCCCTAGCCTGTGGGTTGTGGACATTCCGGCGCAAGGGGATGCGAGGGATGCATAATGGTGGTTCGGCGGAAGGGAGAGGGATCACCAACGGGGGTCCCGTCGGTGTAGGGTTTGTCTCTGGAGAGATAGGAGTAGACTCAGCTAGATACTGACGATTCTACGTTTGTAGAAGGATTTCTTCCTCACTGGTGAGGAGAACGGTACGCTATGCTGGATTGTTAGGGTTGTGGTATTTTCCTACCTGAGGTGGGGGACGTTGTGCATCCTGTTGGGTGTTTATCACGCCTTGATGTGGAATAGGATTTTGCAGCACGGCGGGAGGGGGTTGTTGCACATACTGTTGTGGTGCCTGCTGAGGGGAAGTTTGTGCAGGGGTAGGGGGAAGACTACCTGAGTCTTTCAATCGTTTGAAATCAGCGATCTGGGGGCAATGGTGAGTGTAATGTCCGAACTCGCCACAAAGGGCACAAGGGTGGATGGTTTTAACATTATTTCGCCCTTGGCGTTTTTTGTTATTGCCCCCTTGGGGGTTTTGGTTCCCTTGGTTCTGGTTTCCCCCAGGTGGTTGGTGTTGTGGGGGTCGATTCCCGCCTTGACCAGGATTGTTGTTATTCCTATTCTTTCCTTTCTTCCTGGTATTGTTCGATGGATGAGTTGGGTTGGATGTATTCAATTGTTCAAAATTCTGGTATTGTTGAGCAGTGGAAGGTTGAACAAAATTTACCCCCGCATGTGGATGTGGGGGAGCCATGGGTTGTGGAGGACCAGGAAAGGGGAAGTATGGATTTTGCGGTGGTACCAATCCATAAGGCATATAGGGAGGCACAGTTATTTCACTAGTACTATAAGCTGATGTTGAGGGAGTACCACTGCTTGTGGGAATAGGCGGATGTATGGGAGGTGCCGGTGGTGGTCCACTGATGGATGGAGGTATAGCAACAGGGTATGGCTATTGATAAGTGGGTGGGGGGTAATAAGGAGTGCCCCCATATATTGGTGGGTACTGAGGTGTTCCATACATCGGTGGTGGTTGGGGTTGTGGACCATGGTGTGTGGTGGAACCTATTAGTCCGTCTGCTGAATGAGACATCCCAGGTTTGTCTTGGCCAAATGGCGCAAGTTTGGGAAGATCAGGAAGTACTGTGTATAAGTATCCTGACTGTGTGTAGATGAGGTCATACTTTTGGGCCTTACTGATGGCTTCCTCTTCAGATTGAGGGAAGGTGGAAGTGACATCTTTTCCAAGGAGAGCGACAAGTGATCTAAGAAACCAGTCGAGACATTGTTGCTTGGTGGTTTCTGCTTTACACAAACTACGTCGCCTACGCCACTCATGAATGTGGTCAGCGATGTGGGTGGCTGAGGTCTGTTTGAAGTTAGACAGTAGTTCTAGACCATTGTCATGGCGGATGGGTAATTGGAAAAAGGACAAGAAGGCTTTGGCCAAAGACTCAAAGGTCGTATGGGACCTTGATTTTTCTTCGACATACCATTTGGCTGATGGGCCCGTAAGTGTGCGTTGAAATAATCGCAGTCTGACGGAATCGTCCATGATGCTATTGGAAGAACACCATAGATGAAAGGTCATGACATGGTTGGTGGGGTCATCCCCTGCCTTTCCTTCAAACTTTGGTATGTCTGAAGGAAGTTTGGTTGGCATTGCAGGCCATGTGGCGTCATGCAATATGGGATCATTCGTGAGTTTGGTGAG
>ML798855.1:230400-243622 GCA_009831015.1 Picea engelmannii
CCCAGCACATCCACTCAATGGAGAGGTGAATGGCCCTATGAAATGTTGCCAATGTGTTATCGTCAAAGAATGAGTCCTTGACAATCTTAGCAGCATAACAATACCTGAAATTCCTTGCGAAAATGATGTTTCTTCATGGCTTTCTATAGCAGATCATCGAGTGATTATGTAACCCCTTCAAAGTGTGAAAAGGGGCTCTTTAGGGCTTCATTAGGTCTTTGACCCGCCTACCCTGCGGATTCAGCTCGGATTTGGGAGTCAAATCAGATTGGGAGCTAGTCCATAAGTGGTTGGGAGGCTGACCAATTCAATAAATGCGTCGTTTAGCAGGTGCGCGGGTTTTTGCGCTAACAGCCGCGCGTCATGCGCGCATAGTACGTTCTTATCCTGCCCATGTGCGCGTGCACCAAACTACTGTAAAGTGCCCTTCAATTTTTGGTTACTTTGTATAGTTTTTTACCCTTCTGGAATGTTGTGAAATTAATTCAGTGCCATGAATGACTTCATTGCTGTTTTGGCGATGCAGAGTTCTTATCGCCATGTGCGGACGAAATTTCAGTGATAACAAACACCAACATCCCTAGTTGCTTGCTGAGAACTATCAATCACAGGGATCAAAGATCCAACCGATGCACTAGGACTAGCATGCACAAAGGACAACTAATCAATCATCACTATCTTCCATTCATGAGGAAAACACAAAGTGCAGAAAACGAACTACACAATGACTATCACGGAATAAGTCCAATTACGCCCTAGTCGTAAATTGTAGTCGAGGGGTGCATCAACCACCTTGCTGTCGAATTCCACAGTCTTCCCACCTAACTAGATCAAAAAAGTGGGAACGATTTTTTGGGGTCGAAACGAACACCCATCAAATGTGGTCAACATAGTCATAGATTGAGATAGGGTCGGAGAGTCGATGGCTTTCCAACAATTTAGGGACATCATGCATGTCGTGACACCTTCATCAATTACAGTACGTTTGATGGTGATTTTCATGTACTCCACATGGATTTGAAAGGCCACGTGGTAAGGTAAGTGAGGCTTAACATCTGTGACTTCAAACTTGATAACCTTTGAGCCACACGGATCTATATCTCCTAATGCAGATAACAAGGTGTTCCTCTATGAAAGATATGTTTGGAGCACCTCCAAAGCCAACATCTCACAAGAGGTTTGGCCCAAATATTTGACAATCGAATAGTTTTGGGTGGCTCTCGCATTAGGATTGTGGGCATAATGCTTTAGTACTCCTTTCAGAATACGAGGTGGAGGTTCCTACTTTTCAATCTGCAAGGGTGTTTCTGGAGGAGGAGGAGGAGACTCTGGACCTATAATAATATATGAGGAACCATAATCATGAGATCGAGTGGCTACATTAATCTGAGAATTGACCATATTGACACATAGATGGCCACCTTCATGTGCAGAGGGGTTTTGACTCCCACTCGATGCATTTTTGGTGTTGGAGGTCCCCAAGGCCATATGTCGATTATGAAGAAATGGGTTTGTCAGCACAATGGGTGGCTACGATAAGAGCCTAGAGGCTTCCTCGATTTTGGGGCATAGATGGGTAAGGTGATCATCTTTACAGAGTTTATAGGGAAACTTCACCTTCTGCTTCTCTCTCTTTCCCTCACTAGAATTATTATTCGATCTATCATTATTAGTTTTGTCCTTAGATTTACTATTATTTTTTCCACCCTTATGATTATTACCTCATCCTTTCTTCTTATTCCCTCCTGGTTGTTGGTTACCATTTGGGTTAGATGACGACTATACAGAATGCAAATCTGTTGACTGGGTGGTGGTGGAGGATGAAGTTGAAGCTTGTCCTACTACAGGTTGGATTAGAGACAAATCTTTCAACTGGTTCGTCACCAATTCTGCAGTCTTATCATTTGCAGGGCCTATGATGCCATCGGCATGCGGCTCGGGCTTTTGTATAGGATCATAGTTTGACTGTGGTGGGTCGAGGAGAATTTCATAAATCATCTCAGATTGAGCATATATGAGGTCCAATTGTTGGGATTTGAAACTAGCTTCTTCCTCAGATGTTACACCTCCTCAAATGTTACACTGGATGTAGAGACATCCTTCAAAATATAAGGCAAAAAAGACTTAAGGAACCATTCCAACATAAACTATGGAGGAATGCAATCTTTAATCAACCTCTTTTTTCTGCACCACTCCTGGATATGATCGGAGATATGCGTGGCTTTATCTTGGTGAAAGGTCGACAAATTTTTTATGTCAGGATCATAATGAAACGATAATTGGAAGTGTTTAAGAAAAATCAATACCATTTGATTGAAAGTTCCATATGTTCCTCTCGGTATCTCAATGTACTATTTCACGGCAATCCCCGTGAGGGTTCATTGAAATAGCCTCAAACAAATAGAATCATATTTTATGGAGTTAGATGAGCACCATAGATGAAAAGTAGTCACATGATCACCCAAGTCCTCACCAGTATTTCCCTCAAACTTTGGAATGTCTAAAGGAAGCTTGGTGGGGACAGGGGACCAAGAGGGATTGTGACACACAGGGTCATTCATTAATTTTGACAAATCTAACAGATTAAGCGTGGACATAAAAGGGAGTTGGGGTTGCAACATCTGAGCCCATGCTCCTGGGAAATATTGGGGCTAAGGGATTGTAGACCATTCATGGTTCTGGTATATACCATGGCCCTTTTCTGTAGGATAGTATCCTCCTCCAAACTGTTTCATGAAAGGTTGTAAGGGAACCATGCTCACGTAAACGGCATGATAAGGATTATATATGTTGCCCCCAGATGAAGGAACTCTGTGTTGGGGGTTTTCCATATTGTGAAATTGACTCCCTCTGGATGGAACACTGGAGGATAGAGGGGGATTCGCCATAATGAATGTGTTTGTCAGAATCAACGTGGAGGAAGAGGGAATGAAGGATGAAATATAGGAAGTAAATTGTCCACCCATTTGAGCACTCCATCTCAGAGCACTGAAGCTAGGATTAAGATTGGAGGAAAGAGGATTCCAACCTCCAACTAGAGGATTCTCTTGGAGAATATGACCTCCACCAAATGAGAAAGGAACATAAGGAGGCGTCGTGCCCCCAAACCCAAAACTAGGACTCACATTAGCCATTGAAACAGAGGATGAGAGTTGCGATGTAATGTCAGGAATACCAAAATAAAACGGATTAGAGGCCTAAGGTATTTACTAAGAAACATGAATCGACATACCAAAAAGAGATCTGAAAGGGTTCATTCCCATAGGTTGAGCATAACTCACGGGTTGGGTAGAACTAGATGATGGAACCTCTGGCACCCACACCATCAAGGATTAAGGAGTCGAGGGTATCCCACTAATCACAAAAGAGAAGGGAGTCGAAGGAATTCCCGATATGTTCATGTCTGACTCAATACTCATAGTTGGATGATCACAAGTCTAGGAGGTGGAGATATATGTACCATGTTTATTAACTCTACGCCTTTTAAAATGCGTCTTTGGTAAAGGATCAAGACATGGTGGTAACTTTAACAGACAAAGAGACCAGTGGGGAGGTTGGTCTTGCTCCACGATGACTCAAAATTTGATATATAAAAAAAATCCTAAGGCCAACTAGTAATCAGAGAGCACAATAAAATAAAGAAACAAATCCAATACACACAAACATGATATAGTGGTTGAAAATGGACCTCCCGAACTAGAGTAGGTATGCCTCTCCCAAGAGGGGCTTGAGACTCCCTTCAATAGAGTGGAGGTATCAAAATCAATTATAAGTGCCCTCATGGGCTTAACAACACACTTGGTCAGATCCCCCAGGAAAGGTAATCCTCCATAAAGGTTGTGTGTTGTCCGACCCTTATCTAACACAGGGTACCTACAGAATAACCTCTGCAAGTAACCTATGTGGCTACCTATGTGAAGAAACTAGAGTCACCATGATATAACCAATGTGCAGGTGAGTAGCCACAAGAATTGTCTTTCATGGAGGTAAAGGTACTAGCAAGACCCCCATATACGAATAGAACCACAAAAATATCTCTAACGCTAGGAAGGTATTAGAGGGATATCTCTGCAACCAACTTTGATCCTCTTTCTTAACTCTGATGTGAGCGAAGCTTCCTGACGTCACCAATTACACAATAGGTTTCACCACTCCCTGGTTAGACACATATGTTTAGTTTAATAGTTTTGAAGATGTTTATTCACAAAATCATATTCCAAGGCCCTATGTCTTATACTTGTTTGTGTACCCTGAAAAATAAAATCGTGTCAAATCAATTTTAATGGCTTCTACTTACTCAAGTGGTGTGGTCGTGAAACTAATGGTATTACGACTTAGCATATAAAAAAAAAGCAAATATAAAAACATTGCTAAGTACTAGTCTTGAATTTCAAAGAAAAGAAAATAGTATGCTTCTAAATGCAATCTTTCCAATGCAATCTCTACAATTTCAATGAAGTGCAATCTTTCCAAATGTGTCAAAATCAATGCAAAGTAATCAAAAGTGAAAATTCCATAAGTACAATGCAAGTAAGCAAACATTTTTGTATATTCAATATAATGAAAAGAAAATGCAAGGGTTGAATAACAACCTCACACGCAGGCCCTACTGTAAGAAAAAAAGAGACAAGCCAAGTAGGATACCAAGAAACAACTACTCATACTAGTGTGCAAGGACAACCAATGAAAAATATGACAAGAAATAAATTCACCCAAAAATTCAACAATAAAAAGGATTCCTATCACTCTGTAGGCACTTAATAGTCAGAATAGCGACCCAAGAAGACTCAACAACCAACAAAACTCACCCAACAAACACCAAACTCGTCCAACAAGACTTAAGAAATTATGTATGTGATCATTTTAGAAAAAAGCGCATATATACGCTCCCTATAGGAAGACAACTCGCGTATGTACGCGTCTGTCAAGGGAAAAACCGTGTATACCAAGCAAAACACTGCCAGGGCAAGGGTTAAGCCAAGAAACTCATATGCAAGGAAAAATACAGGCTGTCAAACAACATGTGACAAGGAAACTCAGGAAAACAAAGAGTAAATCAAGGAGAAAAACACTAAAAACCTCAAAAAAGGAGATCTCCCTAGTGGAGTCGCCAATTTTGTTACGAGAAAAATCCCTCTATGGCTAGGGGTAAACCACAACGGCAGAATGACACCCAGAAATCAACTCTAATATCAAGTATTCTATATAAGTGAAATGGTAACAAGACAAGGCTAGGAGCCTACCTCATCCAAAAATTCGAAGAAGACCACCATTGAGCACGCAACCCAAAGATTTATACCTACAACCTGTCCTCAACAACCAAGATACACAAATACTCCCATGGAATAATAATTCAAATATTTGCAAGATATCAATTCGATGAGAAAAGAGTATTTCTATTAAAATAATTAGCAAAAGTACATAGGTGACAAACTTCTGTAATGACACATATCGGAACTGAGAAACTAAGTCCCTCCAGTTGAGCCTCCACCACTTCAATCCTCCATAAAGGCAAGCTCATATATAAGAGACAATGAGGTTCTCCATCACAAAGAAGGAAGATCCTGGGGGTTGAACACAAGAAGTTCAGACTTTCAAGGACAAAGGGATGCAGACTCAATATGAAGTGAAATTTCTCTAGAGTGTCTTTGCTCTCAAAGTTGAATTGTCGAATCATCCTCAAGGCTTGGATATGGCTCAATTTATAGCCTCCAAATGGAAATGAAGGGTTGATTTGTAGTGTTTCCAATATATGGAAGGTCAAGGATCATGGATCTTGTGACATGGCATGGAAACCCGACATAATTTTTAATTTTTTAGCACCAAACCTGATGTACACGGATTGTAGTGGAGCAACCTGTGTATACGCTTGTTGTATAACTGATAGGGCACGTATATGTGTAGAAATGTGCATTTTTTTCTCTGGAATGAACAAAAAGGAGACTTCAAGTTTGCAGAGGGCAATGGAAATCCATCTGAGCAAGTTGCATGGAGTGAGGAAAAAATTGTTGTAACAATTTGATATATTATGTCGTACATATGGATATACAGATGATTCTCACAAACTTCAATTTTTTCCTACCACCTTGAAGAACACTACGTTAAAATTGTTTATGTGCCTAGGAGAAAATACTATTGGACATCGGGATATTATGAGGAATATTCTTCTTAAAAAGTATCAAGCATACTGTAGACCAAGAGATTCTAAGGAAGATATTTTCAGGATGGCTCAGCAAGAAGATGAGAACTCGGACGACTATTTAGAAATATTTTTGTATAATTTACAGAAATCAAAATATATTTCTTTAAGTGTTGATGTTATTCGTTTTATATTTCTGAAAGGCATTTGTGATGAATACATTGATATCCTTAATCTCATGGGTTCAAGTGACATGTCATCCTTACCATTCACATAAATTTCTAAATTATGCAATAAGTACTCCAAGGCCAAGGCCAAGGCTGGAAAAGGTCAAAGGGATGCTCTTTCTCGAGTCACCAAATCAACCACAGGGAGTATTACTAGGGAAAAAATAGCCAATTTGTTGGAGAATTTTAAAACTGATATTTTGAGTACATTAGGATATCAGATTTATATCTTGAAGGCTAAGAAGAAACAACAAAAACAGAATGAAGCTTTAGCAATATTTTGTCATAGATGTAAGAAAAAACATCCACCTAGAGAATGTCCACTAGATAGTATTCAAGTTTGTGGTATTTGTGAGATAACCATTCAAGATAGGATTGTCCATTATTGCCAGGACTCAAATCAATTTGCAAGGGTGAAAGCATAGTAACAAAATATATTTATTATGTTGCACCAAGGAGGCCATGACAACAATGTATACCAAGTATTCCTCAAGACCCTACTCAACAATTTCCTTCATATTCTAATCCGAATTCTGAACAAAACACTTGGAATACCCCTTTACCTTAGTAGGCATGGCCTCCTCAGTAGGATCAAAACCAAACTTTTCAATAAGGTTAGCGAGGACCCACTTACAGAAACCAACTTCATTTAAATCCCCAAACCTCATATCAGCCATATCAACAATCTTATTTTCATCAACAATCTTATCCTTTCCAACAACAATCATACCCGCAACAACAAATTCCACCTATTGAATATCCACGGCTAATTCAACAACCATATTCCATACCTCCTCCACCAAAAATGACCCAACCACAAAATCTACAACACCTTCTAACCAACCACCACCCAGACAAACTCAATTGTCATCAGAACTAGTAGCTAATCCTAATAATAGAGTGGAAAGACTTGCTTATAATGTTGAAGAAGGAACATTACCTACTTATGGAATTTTTTTTGTACATGATATCCACTTAAGGTCTGGTAAAACACTCCATAAAACAACCCATGTAGTTCTAGAAGAAAAATAAAAAGAAAAAGAAAATTCTAATAAACCCTACATTACTGCACACAAGTCGGTTGAAATTCAGAAGGAACAATCATAATTCACTGAAACACCTCCTTTTCCAAAGAGGTTAAATTTGGAAAAATATATAACCCCTTTTGAACATGATTTCCTAAATGAACTAAAGAGCATCTGTATAAAGATCCCCTTATTATTGTTGGAAACATTCCAACAAATTTCCCATGTAGTCACATGCACATGCATGCAACTATATTAGGAATGTGCATCCATGCACTCTTCTGTGAACAGATTGTGTAACTGGTGGATCTAATTATAATAAGTCAATCTAACTGTTTGAGAGATGTTATATATACGAGCATACCCATAGATATTAGAGTGAAATGTGTAGTGAGTGTGTGAGAGAAAGACACAATACTGAAGTGTTGTGTGTATGAGAGGAGAGGATGGTTGTATGTCTGGGTTGACTATTGTAATTCTCCCTTGAATAAAAAGAATATTGATTATCATTGCCCTAGTTTTTTCCTATATTGAGCTTCCACATAAATCGCTATGTCCATTGTGTGGTTTTTTGTTCTCGGTTTAATATTGCTTGTTGATGCTCTAATTATTATGCTTTGTTTTTCTTTCGCTGCCCAACAAGTGGTATCAGAGCAGGTTGAGTAGGTGTCGCAAGTGATCCAAGGTGAATTGTGTGTAGGTCTCCTCTTAGCGTAATAACCTTTGGATGTGTTTTTTGTATGTAAGGACAAACATATCAAAGTACTGAAAAGCCCAGATACTTTATGAGAACCGGAGGGTGTGATTGAGTGAGTTTCAGGTCACCATCTCTCCCTAGGCAGTGTTAGAGGCACATCGACGCTCTCACACTTCATAAATAGGAAAAATTCCTAAATTAGCACACTTGGTTTTTGCCCCATAGAGCACCGACAAATAGGCACTCCACCATCCACACTTTGTTGGCATGTTTTAACAGGCAGAGTATTCTTGTCATTGATGGCAAGATCAGAGTATGCATCAATGGAAAAATAGGGACAAAGTAAGCTTAGGAGGAATTAGCGTAGAGTTGAATGCAGTGCGAAGGTGTGCTTTTTCATTTGATGGCAAACAAGCATGCAAGGAAGACCAGCAGTACAACGATGATCGAATGGAAAGATCGAAGTGTTGGTCAAATTCCATTTCGGAGTTTCGACTACTGGGATTTCGGATACCGGGAGTTGGAGATGTCAAGAACTCCCACTATAGGATTCCCAAAGTCGTGAAATGTGAAATCACAATATAACCTGAACCGTTGGATCAAGGAAAAATCGGGACCGTCGATCCTAGAAGAAGACGTTGCGAAAGATCATGCTTTCACTGACTGAAAAGTCAAAGGAATGAAATGCTCCAACCTTTCAACTCGCGAAGTTGTGAAATGAAAAACCCTAAAATCCCAAAACAGACACCCCAACAAAAGAATCCATTTCGGAGTTTCGGTTACCAGGAGATAGAGAAGTCAAGCGTCGAGACTCTCCAACACAGGAGTCTCGAAGTCGCGAAATGTGAAACCCCGAAATCGCTAAATAGGTGCATCGCTTGAAGTTTCGGCTACCGGATTTTCGGATACCGGGAGATAGAGATGTCACAAACCCTCATCATCAGGAGTCCCAAAGTGTCGAAATGTGAAATCCTGAAAACCCAAAAAAGGTGCATCACTCGAAGTGTTGGATACTGGGATTTCGGTTACCAGTAGATGGAGATGAAAAGGACCCTTCATCAACAGAAGTCCCGAAATCGCGAAACGTGAAATGACGAATTGATCTAAGCTATTGGATCAAGGAAATTGTGGACCGTTGATCCGACTCCATAGTGGAGTATTGGATACCGAGAGGTTGAGAATTCAAGAGTCGGGACACTGCATCACAGAAGTCCTGAATTTGCTAAAGGATAAAGACTCCATACCGGAGTTTCAGATAGTGGGAGTAGGTGGAGTCAAGAGGGAAGACTCTTCATCACAGGAGTCCTGAAATCACGAAACCCAAAGTCACGAAATGTCACAAACAAGCTTCGTTTTGGAGTTTCGGGCACCGCGACATGGAGAGTCAAGAAAGTTTCACCACAGGAATACCGAAATGCGATTCGCCGAAATGAAAAACGATTGAGTACCAGACCATTGATCTGACTCCATTTCACAATTTTGGATACCGAGAGTTGAGATGTCGAAACACTTCACCACCAAGAGTGTCGAAATGCCGAAATGCCGAAATGTGAAATTGTGAAATGCAGTTTCGACTAAGGCTGAGGTCACAGCCGTTGGTCACATCGACGGAAGATGGGGGAAGGAGTTAGTGAAGACAAGCTCCTTTTCATAGTTTCGGGGGTCGGGAAATGGAGAGTACTAAAATGCTCCACCACAATGATCCTAAAATGTCGAAGAACGAAATGCCGAAATGAACACAGGATTTAGAGAAGTTAATCCAATGGTCCAGATGAAACTGAAGAATATCGGAGGGCTACTGTAGCACTTCTTAGTGTAACTGCTAGAAACCACTGATGGTTTATGCCAGAGGACTCGAAGAGACTTCTGTGTGATTTCCAGAGGAACTAAAGGGTCACAAGGCATCTTCTAGTAGGAGAAATGACTATTCATGGAGGCTATTGACAGCTGGAAGAGCGTTGGAGCCGTTAACTGCAACAGAGAGGTTGAGGTCGACTACAACAGAAGATGAAAAATCTCAACTACCTATAATGTGAAGGAATTTGATCATGGCACCCAGTGATGATGGACACATGGGATTAACAAACAGAGAAGTTGAAGAGTTTCCATGATGAACAGGTAGAGCACTCGACATGTAGAAGATGCAGAACCACTGGACAAAGGGTATGCACAAGATGCACAGGAGGTATAAGAATGTGGAGAAAAGATTAAGGTGTGAAGAAGGAGAAGCGTGCAGCAAGTGAAATGGACAGAAGACAAAAGGTGCATTGAAAGGGGATGGTGCAAAAAGCACAAGAGGCAGAAGAATAGAAAAGTGCAACGGATGCGTGCAGAAAGACAGTGAGGAAGACAGAGCAGCAAAATCTTGTAGAATAGTGATGAGACTGGTAAGATGTTGTTAAACACTATACCATTGTAATAAGTTTCAGTAATTCATATTCATAAACCAGGGTGGTAGGGAGGTGTTAGGGAGGACTGGTGTCCTCAGAGGTTCAAGTGGGTGCTTGAACATAGGGAGTTGGTGCTTCCTTCTAGTTGGTGCTAGAGAAACCAGGGAGTTGGTGCTTCCTTCTAGTTGGTGCTAGAGAAACCATGGAGTTGGTGCTTCCTTCTAGTGGTTTCTAGAGAAAATAGAGAGTTGGTGCTCTCAGCAAATTGTAGCTTGCAAAATAGAGGTTGTAGCCTCACAATGAGTAGGTGCTCATATCTATGATAATGTAAAGAATGTGAATAATTCTTATCATATAAGGAAGAAGAGGTTCTTACCCGTTATGGGTTTCCTCGGGAAATATCTATCTCTATGTATCTCATATATGTGACTGATGTTGAATGTGCCATTGCTTGTTTTCCTGCATTATTGTGATTATCATTGAGTGCCTTGTAAAGAATTTAAAAGAAGCATAATTGTTTAAGCACGGTAACAACTAATTCACCCCCCCCCTCTCAGTTTTCCAATAGTTGGTATCAGAGCCGGCCCCTTTTGTCTAAGGGTAGATCCTAGAGCTTAAACATGTCAATCCATGAAGGAAATTCAACCAATAAGGCCCCTCTGTTCAGTGGAACAAACTTTGCCTTCTGGAAAGTTAGAATGAGAACCTACATAATGGCTTTAGGTGCAGATGTCTGGGATGTGGTAGATACTATTTATGTAAAGCCAGTTGTACTAGCTAATAAGGATGACAAGCTAGAATTTAGCTTCAACGCTAAGGCTATGAATGCTATCTTGAGTGGACTTGCAGAAGAAGAATTCATAAAAGTTATGCACCTAGGAACTGCCAAAGAAATGTGGGACAAACTCATTAGCAGTGATGAAGGTAATGAAAAGGTAAAGGATGCCAAGCTTCAAACCTACAGAATACAGTTTGAACAGCTGAAGATGAAGGAATATGAAACTGTTGGAAAATAATTTCTGAGAAGAGAAGAAATGGTAAATGCAATGAAAGAGCTTGGTGAAACAATTGAGGAACCTTCTTTAATTCAGAAAATCTTGAGATCTCTCCCAGATAGGTTCAATCCGAAGGTCTCTGCTATAGAAGAACTAAATGATCTAAAAACCTTGGAGTTTTATCAACTTCTAGGAACATTGATTGCATATTAAATGAGAATAGTTAAAGATAAACCCACCTCCATAGAAGCATCATTTAAGGCAGACAAGAATGAGGATTCTGAGCCCGATGAAATTGAAGCAAAATTTGTGAAGAGACTGAAGAAGGGATTTGGAAAATACAAAGGTAAACTGCCTTTCAAATGTTTCAACTACTGTAGGATAGTTCATTTTTCAAATAAATGTCCCCACAAAGGAAAGGATCAGACATGTGATGATGAGGAGAAGTACAAACACAAAAATTTCTTTAAAGAGAATAACTTTAAGAAGAAAAGTCTATGCGTAAACAATGATGATGATCCTTCAAATGATGAAGACAATGACTCATCTATTGAAGATAAACTAAATGACTTCATACTTATGGCCAAAGAGGATTATGATAATAACAGCACAGGGAGTGATGTTAATGAAGAAGAAGTTGTGGTTGACATGGAAGGAGAATTGATCAGTGCACTGGAAGAGATTGACAGACTAAGAATCAAGAACAGAAAGAAAAGACAATTGTTGATACAGTTCGAGAAAGATAGTAAAGAACCTGATGAAGACCTTGTCCAACTAAAAGTAGAATTAGAAGAGGCAAATAAAATCGAAGACATTCTGAAACGACAGTTATCATAAAAGAAAGCAAGATGTGAAGCATTAGAACAAGAAGTAGTGAAAACTAGTAAAGATATGGAGAATTTTCAAGCCTTGTATAATCATAATCTGTCAAGTATCAAAGCCTCAGAAGGATTAGCCTCCATTCTGAATTAGCAAAGGAATCCAAAGCTAAAAACTGGTTTGAGTTATGAAGTGGGATCAAGTAGTGGCAAGTCAAGAAATGAAGAACCCATCAAGTTTGTCAAATGTACAACCAATAACAACAACGAACCTGCAGAAACAAAGGAAGACAATCAGCCACCCAGGACGAGTAAGAAAATAAATGCCAAAACTAAATCTGTAGAACAAAGAAATAATGCGTTCATTGTTGAAAGACGTCATCAGCATAGAAGAAATCGATTTGCACAAAGAAGGCAACCATTTCCTAGGTACAAAGAATTTTTCCATGGCTATTGTTTCTACTATTCTAACTTTGGTCACAAAGTTGTAAATTGTTCCTTAAGACTTAGGCATGAGCAATTAAGATTTCAAAGGAATAAATACTTCCCACAACAAAGAATGGTACAGCCAAGTAACAATTCTTCACGGACTGCAAATTGCCAAAATAAGTCTAGGGACATGCAACTAAGGAGGCCAAGAAATAATCAACAGTCAATGAGTAGACAACACTGAAACAATAAGTTTGACCTATTGAATAATGATATTGAATGCTACACATGTCATAACTTTGGACATAAACCTATTGACTGTCGGTTAAGGAACTATGAACCAGATTCGAAATCACCTGCTGAAAATGTCAAGTTTTGGAAGAAGAAGGAAAGTGACAAGTGTGGATTAGTATTGTCCGCTCAAAGAAAAATGAACCCTTGGTATATAGACAGTGGATGCTCCAAACACATGATGGGAGACAAAGGCAAGTTTTTATCTCTA
>ML798855.1:249694-277289 GCA_009831015.1 Picea engelmannii
CGATGCTCCTTGAGTGTGTTGGAGCATCGACCTCTAACATTAGCACTCCCATTCATGCACCACAAGAGCGTCGATCCAAAAAAAAAAAAAATTGCATGCCATGAAATCCATGGTATAAACTAAAGTTTGAAAGGTTTCTTGTCTTATTATGCATGACATGGTCGTGAGTTTTTTAATGATAAAAGGGTGAGTTGGAGGATACTTTATTCCTCATAATATTTGATCCATTCTTTAACACTCTTATCTTATTATGGAGGATATGTATCAAATATTATTTTTTTAAGAGTTGAACTTTTGTGGATTTGGGTAAAAGGTTTTATAAAGATATTAAATATTTATTAAATATTTTTAAAACCTTTAAACCATTAGTTTTGGGTTCAATCTTGAACTATAAGGTTATTTTTCCATATAAAGGTTTGGTTTTTATAAGGAGTGGTTTTGGACTTTTCATGCTAATGGAGAAAGTGTATAGTTCTAAGTTTGAGGTGGAGAAATCCAGTGGTAAGAATAGCTTTGTGCTATGGAAGCTTAAGATGTAGGATTTGCTTGTGCAACAAGGATTGCAAAAGGCGTTGGATGGAAAGACAAAGAACCCGACAAGCATGATATACGAGGATTGGGAAGATCTAAATGCAAGAGCTCTCAGTACCATTCGTTTGTGTTTGGCAAATGAAGTGTTGTTTAACATCGTTGAAGAGGATACAACAACAAGTTTGTGGAACAGGATGGAGAGTCTGTATATGACAAATTCATTGACGAACAAAATTTTCTTGAAGAGGTAGTTATACAACTTGCAGATGAAAGAAGATGCCATTGATTATGACACTATTGTGGGAGCTCTGTTGTTTGAGGAAAGTAGGAGAAGATCTAATAAGGAAACCTCAACAACATAAGCAATGGTGGTCAGAGGTCGATCTATGAAAGGAGGGCGGGATCAGAAAGGTACAACCAAGTCTAATTCAAAAGACAGTAAGGGTAAGGGAAAATTTTGGTTATGTGGAAAATCTGGGCATATCAAGAAGGATTGTTGGAAAAGACAACAAGCATCCAAAGAGGACTCCACAAAAGAAGCAAATTCAGCTATAGGTATGGTTGATGAAGTTTTATCTATCTTTTGTGTCTCACCACCTATGTTCACATAGAAGGTGTAGAGCGATGATGGTTGAGTCACCATGAAATAATAATAATAATAATAATAAAAAATTGTATTCACCCGTGAGTTGTAAAAATTATTGATTCCATGTAAATGGACATATGTCTGTAAGACCTAGATAGGAATGCATACCCCTGGTTTATCAGGTCACCTATGAAAAGTATAGACGTAGATTTAGGTAGATTGAATATGTGAGGGGGCATGTATTTTGGGTTAACCTTGATTTGGTGAAAGAGTTAATGAGTTAAATCTGGTTTTTTAGGTCAAAGCAGGTGGTTTTTCGGGTCCATGTTTTTTGGGTATTCTATGGTATTGTGTCCATGGATTGCATGTAATGAAGCCTATAAAAGGCTTGGTGAACTCCATTATAAATGAGCCTGGAGGTAAGTGATGAAGGATTACTTGGATGGCTTGGTCAAATTTGGTCACGAGAATGTTCATATTAAGGTGGAGCACTGAGACTCTAGTGTGAAGCCCCTGGAGGTGAGTGGAAAAGTTTCACTTGGGTTGGCTTGGCCCGATTTGGTCAAAGTTGTTTGAATGCAAAGTTCGAGGTGGACTAGTGTGTCCAGGTTAGAAAGGTGGGTTTGTAAAAAGGCTGATGTGTTGACAAGTCAATCAAGTGTTTGGGAATATATGATGAAGGTAGGTTCATATCCATGTAACTTGGAAAGTATTGCAAGGAAATTGGGATCGAATAGGCATGTTCAATAATGCCAAGTTGTAGCAATAGTTGTGGAAAAAAATAGTTGTGCTATCTGGTAACTCGATCACCATCGGTTTCAAAAGACAGGAAGATTCAGGAAGAGGTATGAATAGGTCATCTGGTAATCACTCAAATGTGAAATTGTTCGGTTGTGATGCTTATGTTTGTTATCAGCATTCTAAGTAGGACCTAGATCAAACATGTATATCTTTGATATGGTGATGATGTTAACGGATGCAGACTATGGGATCTTACTACCCACAGAATCATCATGGACAAAGATGTAGTGTTTGATGAATATCTTTTTATAAAATCAAACATAGTAAAAGATGAAAGGTTCAAAGCATGGCTGGTAGCAGAAAGGTATTTGGAAGGTATTGATTTCCATGAAAGTTTCTCACCAGTTGTTAAAAGCTTGTTTCTATTCATGTTGTGTTAGCATTGGTTGTGATAGTACATCTAGATGTTAAAAAAAAATTACATGGAGTTTTTTTGGATAAGGGGATGTATATGGAACAACCAAAAAGGTTAGTTTAGAATCACAACAAAAGATTTTTTTGCAAACTCAAAAATCGTTGTATGGCTTGAAACATGCCAAGAAAATGGTACAAGATGTTTAATTCCTTCATGGTGAGCCAAATTTTACAAGAAGTGAGTATAACCATTGTGTTTATGGTATATTCATTATCTTGGTGTTATATGTTATTCTTGTTGCAAGCACAAGCATGGTTGAGATCAACAGGTTGACTTAGTTGGTTAGGAAGTTTGTTATGAAGGATCTGGGAGCAACAAAATAAATCTTGGTCATGGAAATACACAGAGACAGGAAATATGGTAAGCTTGGTTATCACAACATAAGTATGTGGTGAAGATACTCAGGAAATTCGGTATGAATAATGTGAAACTAGTAAAATCCCTTTGGATTTCCATTGTAAGTTCTCTTTAGGTTTATGTCCTAATTGATGAAGAAGAAAAGGGTTATATGTCTCGAGTATTATATGTTAGTAGGAAGTTTGAAGATTGTGATGGGGAAATGGTCAACATTTCACATGCAGTTGGTGTTGTCAGTAGACACATGGAAAAACTATATGAAGAGCATGGAAATGGGTGCTTCAAACACATAATCATGAGGATCACCTAAAGTGGTTGCAATGATTTAGTTTGTGGTTATGATTCATGAGATTTGGATGAGAGGAGATCTACCTCAGGTTATGTCTTGAAAGAATGCAAAGATCTATTGGGTAAGTTTGGATACGTAAATGATGTGGTGTTCTGTGATGGTCAGATTGTTGTGCGTTGACTAACAGTCTAGCATATCAAAATGGACAAGTGTATTGGTTTATAAGACAAGTTATTGATGGGGGCATAATGGTCCATACTAGAGAAAATTCTGCAGGCATGTTCACATAACAGTATTGTTAGAGAATTTGTGGAGTTGTGATGGTGTTTGGCCTCTCTTGGCTTGCAGGAAAGGTGATGAATTAATTAAGGTCATGATATATCAAGTAAATTTTTGTCAAGTTGGAGATTGTTGGAAACATGCCAACGAATTTCCCATGCAGTCACATGCACATGCATGCAACTATATTAGGAATGTGCATGCACACACTCTTCTGTGAATAGATTGTGTAACTGGTGGATCTAATTATAATAAGTTAGTCTAATTGTTTGAGAGATGTTATATATACGAACATACCCATAGAGGTGAGAGTGCAATGTGTAGTGAGTGTGTGAGAGTAAGACACAATGCTGAGGTGTTGTGTGTATGAGAGGAGAGGATTGTGTTATGAATGGGTTGGCTATTGTAATTCTCCCTTGAATAAACATAATATCGATTATCATTGTCGTGGTTTTTCCCATATTGAGTTTCCACATAAATCGCTCTGTCAATTGTGTGGTTTATTGTTCTCGTTTTAATCTTGCTTGTTGATGCTCTGGTTATTATGCTTTGTTTTTCTTCTGCTGCCCAACAATTATAAGATATCAAGAATATACCCATCTATACAAAAAAAAAAAAATAGGGAGATATGCCTTAAGAAATCAGGGAGAAAGAAGAAAGACCCAACAACAGTGCAAGTTGTTCGAAAACTGACTAGCCTAATGTCGACAAATGTTACAATAGAGAAATATGTTGATCCATGGGTACCAATTGTTACCATATTAATAAACAATGTTTCTATAACAAATACCTTTAATTGAATTAGGTGCAACCATTATTGTAATGACCATGGAAACTATGCAAAAACTGGATATTTGTAATATTCGACCTACACCTACAATATTGGAAATGGTAGATAGATCTTGGGTAAAACCAGAAGGTCTAGTAGATGATGTCATTGTATCCTTGGATTCCTGGGAGTATCCTATGGATTTTGTAGTTCTTCAACCAAAAACTAACCTAGGTGGACACCCTCTTATTCTTGGAAGGCTCTGGTTAGAAACAACTGACGCCCTCATTAACTGTAGATCAAGAAATAAGATTATTTCAAGAGGGAGTGAAAACAAGCAAGTAACTCTTTATCCACCTACTAGATATATCATTGAATTGGAACAAATTTCACGGCGTGAAGAAACAAATTCTCGAGAATAAGCTATTCATTTTTTTTGCAGTATTAATCAAGTTATAAATTTTAGAGAAGAGAATGATGAGAATGTACTTAATCACCTTATTTCCAATCAATATATCGAAGAGCAACTTGAATCTTTACAACAAATCTCCACTAATAATATTTTGGAACAAGGTTTTCAGGAAAATTATACAAAAGAATCTTTACAATCTTCATTTGAAACTATATTTCCTGTAAACACAATATCAGATTCACACAGTAAAACCATTGAAATCTTTCCTGGAAAATGTTTGAACATCAATGATAATTTGGAAAATTCTCATGAAGAAAGGCTAATTCAATTATTGCAAAAATACTCTAAGGAATTTGCCTAGGATTACACATATATGCAAGGCATCCACCCAGATACTTGCACACATCACATTTACATAGAAGAGAATGTCAAACGTGTCAGACAACCATAAAGAAGAATGAATCCTATGCTAAGAAATAGTGAAAGAAGAACTTCAAAAACTATTGAAAGTAGACTTTATCTATCATATCTCTGATAGCCAATGGGTTTCTCCCTTGGTAGTATTGCCCCAAAATGGTGGAAAATGGAGAATCTGTGTCGATTATCGAGAACTGAACAAAGAAACTCTGAAAGATTATTTTCCCCTACCATTCATCGACCAAGTCCTAGACACATTGGCTAGAAATAAACATGTTTATTTACTCGATGGGTTTAGTGGCTACAATCAGATTAAAATAGCCTTGGAGGACCAAGATAAGACAACATTCACATGTCCCTAGGGGACATATGCATACAAATTCCTACACTTTGGGTTATGTAATGCACCAACTACCTTTGAAAGGGAAGTCTTGGCCATTTTTTTTTATTTAATACATGAATGTGTAGAAGTGTATATGGATGACTTTTCAGTGTATGGAGATGATTTTGAAGATGATTTAAATAATCTAGATAAAATTATAATAAGATGTCCGGAAACAAATCTAACACTTAGTGATGAAAAAAAAATTATGATGCAAATGCTTGGACATCATGTATCTCCTATAAGACTTAAGGTAGATCCGACCAAGATAGAAATCATTCTTAATTTGCCAACTCCTTCAAATCAAAGAGATGTTAGAAGTTTTCTAGGCTATGTAGGCTATTATCATAGATTCATAGAAAAATTTAGTAAAATAGCCTTGCCTTTGTTTAAATTCCTTATGAAAGATGCAAAATTTTGTTGGGCTACTACCTACCAATTTGGTTTCCAAACTTTGAAAGATAAACTTTTGTTAGTACCAATATTGAAGGGTCCATACTAGAGCTTACCATTTCACATCTCCATAGATGCATATGATACAACAATAGGAGAAGTACTAGGTCAAAAGGGAGACCTTCTAACCTATGTTATCTACTTTATCAACAAAAAAGTAACTCCAACTGAGCCCAATTATAATGTGACTGAAAAGGAAATGTTGGCAGTTGTCCATGCTGTGAATAAATTTTGATATTATATAACTAGATACGAAGTCTTTGTCCATACAAACCATTATGTCATTAAATACTTACTAAATAAACCTATTACAAATGGTATAATAACAAGATGGTTTTTATTGTTGCAAGAATTCAATATTAATGTCATAGACCGACTTGGAAAGGACAATCAGGTGGCAACATTTCTTTCATGACTTAATAATCTTGGTGAGAGTGTTACAGTAGCAGATTATTTTCCAGATGAAAATTTGTTTACTATATCTAGTAAATCCCCATGGTTTGTAGATGCAACTAATTATCTAACCATAGGGAAATTACCAAAGAACTTTTCATCAAGAGAGAAGAAGAAGGTTATCAAACAAAGTGTTAGATATTCTTGGATCAAGGGAGATATTTTCTATACTGGAGATGATTTGATAATACATACATGTGTTAGAGAAGATGAGTTCTTTGATATTTTAAAAGCTTGTCATGATGAACCATGTAGTGGGAATTTTGTATATAAATGAACAACTTATAAAGTCCTTCATCTCAGGTACTATTGGCCAAATTTGTTTAGAGATGCCAAAAAGTATGTGAGAAGTTGTGATAGATTCCAACAAATGGGATGACCAATGATAGCTGATGAGATGCCCCTCCAACCATAGGTTCTCATTGAACCTTTCAAAAAGTGGGCTCTAGACTTTATAGGACCTATTGATCCTATGTCACATGGAAAGAGGTACATCTTGGTATGTACTGATTATGTTACCAAGTGGGTCGAGGCAAAATCTTTGACAAGAAAAATTGAGCAAGTTGTGGCCAATTTCATGTTTGAAGACATCTTTGTCATATTTGGAGTACCAAGAGAAATAGTTACAGACCAAGGAGCACAATTCACTTCTATACTTGTAAGGGTAATCATTGAGAAATAAAAAATCAAGCATCGAAAATCCTCCCCTTACCATCCACGGGCTAATGGACAAGTGGAGTCAAAAAATAAAGTTTTAGAAGCAATCATGACCAAGACTGTTCAACTGCATCAAAAGGATTGCGTAGAGAAGCTTCCTGAAGCTTTATGGGCCTACAAGACAACATGTAAGAACACCATTGGCTTCATTCCCTATTGGAGCAGGTTGTTTTGGACAAGTTTTGGGAATCACGTAGAAGTGGATCACGCAACATTTTGGAAAAGGAGTAGCGCACACATAAAGTATCTAGTGCATTATCAGGAGTCAACACACAAGAAACAAGAGTTAGTTAGGAATTTTTGGGACATTTGTTCCACTTTATAACCATGTTGTAATGGGCTTAGCCCTAATAAAATACTATAAATATGTAATGATTTTTGGGTATAAAGGGGTCGAGTCTTTGGGGTCTTGAGTCTTGAGTGATGGATAACGAAGAGCGAACACTTGGATAATTGAGCTTCGAGGAGAGTTTTGAGTGAGTTGGATATCAATCGAGAGGTATGTGTGCACTGCAACATAGAATGACTAGGGAAGGTTTGGGTTGTAGTTGAATATCTATGTATGAGAATAGTGCGCATGAATGTAATGGAGATTATGAATGAATGAATAATAAGCCAGCCATTGTGAACATAGCCTAGTTTGGGGTGAACCATGTTAAGTCTTGTGTCTTGATGACCAGGGAATGATCTTAGCATAGAAAGGCATGAAAAGAAGGAGAGCGAATAGGTTGAGGATGCCGAGTGAAGAAGGGTGTGCAATGAATGGTGAAATTGGAGTATTGCACAGTGGTAAGAGGTTTAGACTGAATAAGTAGAGGAATGTGGTTGATATAGAAGGGAAACATAGTGAAATCGAGGAAAGAGACACTAGTGCAATATTCCAGATCAAAGAAAAGATTTGTCAGATCGGTCCAATAGAAGAAGATCCCACTCAGTTCGGACTTTGCGTTGAACCCATGACCCCGTGTGTGTCTCCAAGAACTGAGTTAAGATTAGAATTTTTGTCAATTGTAGTTAGTAAAGGAAGTAGATATAGTTATGGAAGTAGTACATCAAGTCATAATTAGTTAGTGGTACCAGGAAAGAATGTCATGCAAAATACGATGGTGGGGGTAGATCCCACCTTAAGGATGCCTCTCTTCCAAGGGGCTGGTTTAGAATATCCAGAACACATGTTCATATCTGACATGATATGGACTGTGAAGAATGTCCAGGATGAGGATGTGAATATTGCGCAGTTGACGATGACCTTTAGAGATTGCGCACTATTATGGTATATGAAATATCAAAAGACCACACTTGTACGATAGAAGAGGACATTGGTAGAAGTAAGACAAGTGTTGTTGAAAGAATTCCATAAGCCTAAATCTCAGTTGCAGTGTATCATGGAGATAAAAGAGATAAAAAAAAATAGTAAATGAATCAGTATGGGACTATGATCAAAGGTTTAAGACATTGAAAGATCGGCTAACATTCCATATTCTGGACGAACAATACAAAGAATGGTTTATTGTAGGTTTGTTGTCACATATGTGTTTCCCTTTGATGCAACAACATATTGCAACGCAGTCGGAATATCTGAAAATTGGGATGAAATTGGAAGCATCCCCTCTAGGAGAGAATAACGCGGGGATGGCTTAAGTCCAGTCACAACTAGCCACACTGACTATTCAATTACATGAAATTATGAAAGGAAAAGAAAAATGTGAGGGAGTATTGTGTATCACCTGTAAAAAAAAATGCCATCATAAAGATGAGTGTCCAACATTCCAGCAACACTTGAATACAGGAGCCCCAAATCTGTTAGGGTTATGGTGTGAAATTTGCAAGACAGTGGGTCACTACCCTCATAATTTCCCATTGATGCAGAAATACCATAACACTGTGAGGAATTTGTTTTGTAATTTATGTAAGTTTTTAGGACATGATGAGAAGGATTTTCACGCATTGGACCTAATGAGAGAGCTTACTATAGATGATTATAGAGTTCAAGGTGAAGAAGCAGAAGGAGCATCCCCGCAGTTTAATACTCCCAGAGGGGGTTATAATCAAGGAGGTGGAGGAGGCTTTAGAGGTCGATGAAGAGGAGGATTTGGTTGAGGAAGAGGACCTATTATATGTTACAATTGTAATCATCCTCGACATTTAGCATGCAAGTGTTTGAATCCATGCATGACATGCACATAATACAGAGCATTGGACCATGCAATGGAGGATTATCCTCAACTTATAGAAAAATGGTAGGCAAGAGAGAACCAGAACCAAAACATACAGATGATAGCAGCAAAACAATGAAATGATCAGCCCAAAATAACAACAGTTACACACGGAGGAACAAGAATCATAGTTGATGCAACAGATTAAGGGAATAGAATTCACCAGTGGGTAAGGAAAGCAGTGGAGCCATTACCATTATTTGATCCAAGGAAAGAGAAAGAGACCTACCAACAAACAAGAAAAGAATTGATGGGATCAGAATGGATATCATCAACTTCGATTGTGCCATCGTTGTATCATAGACCACCGGTATATGATATGCCTCTAGTCTATGACCATTCAGAGAAGAAAATTGATAAGGTAGGTACTTTGAATATGTTTTTAAGAAGTTGTTTATAATTAATGAAAGATGAATCTACATTGAGTAGTCTACACGGAATGATTGACCATTATTCCCAAGAAAAATATAAACTTTTTGCACACATAGCAATTAACCAGGTGCACAATAATAAGAGAGCAAATAGGGAGTTTCGTCTCAATGCGTAGATAGGAGCTTACAAAATGGACAATATAATTTTGGACTTAGGTTATGATGTAAATGTTATCCCGAGACAGGCTTGGGAGATGATCGGCCAACCGAAGTTGATTCAGTCCCTATCCAGTTGAGATTAGCAAACCAACATAAGATCGTTTCATTTGGAAGGTTAACAAGAGTAAATTCCAATATTGATGGAGTGCATATTGTAGTAGACTTTAAGTGATCAACATAGTAGATGGAAATACACCTTATCCAACACTCTTGGGACTTGATTGGGAATTCGATAATCAGACTATCATTGACCTAAAGAAGAGACATATGGTATTCGAAGTGAAATATTTGAAGGTTACCGCATTGTTAGACCCCACTGAAGGAAGAAGGTATGTAGAACCAACCAAGATAAAATAACTTGATAATCTGTATAATATGACTATGTGAATGGATGATTATGTAAATTCTACAGCTGAAGGCATACTTAGTTGGATGAGTATTAGCTCATGTGCATCAGACTCAGAAGAAGCCTTGGAAAATTGGTAACAAATTATGTATGAAGTATATACAAGGAAATGTGCTCGAATTACCTGAGCAATGAGATGGGTTGGAACCAAAATAGTCAAACCTCCAAGGTATGATGTACTAACACCTACAGAATATTTTATCAATGAGTTTGAAATGTAGATTATAGGTCCGTTAAGACTCTTGGCCCTAGATGTCACACTAAAATCAACTTTAGCGAGATGGTGGGCTACGCACAAGGATGGAATAAGAAGTTGGCGGTAGTGAAAAAGGTTATTACAAGTTAGATTCGAGATAGAGAATAAAAGTATCATGTCGAAGTATAGTGGATTAAGTTATCTAGCAGATCATGTTATGAAGTGTATTGTGTAGTGGATATCAGTACCTTAGCAAGAATGGATGCATTTATTTGTGCATACTTTGGACACTACTCCAGAGAATTGGTACATGGAACTAGAAGTGCGCAGAGGGACAAAAGATTAGGAAGAGTTGACCAAAAACTTCAAGGTAACGTTCAGTTTTGAAAATAATAATCCCTTGATTGACTCAGCCTTGCAAGTGATCAAGAATAATATTTTTGCGATAAAAGGCTCGATGTACAATAAACCTAGAGTTACTACACTAGTCGAAGATATCTTGCACTGTTATAATGTTACTGAAGAAAACCAAGAGGATGAACACCCAAGGAATTTGAAAATACGAGAAACTAGAGGGGAGTGCACAGTAGAAAGATCAGAGCTTGAGTCAGTAATATATGTGAAGCCCCTAAGAATGTGCAAAGTGAACATAGGAGACTATTGGAGTGATGAGACAGTCGAGAATATTGTCGACTTACTGTGCAAGTACCAGGATCTGTTTCCAACGAGGTTCTCATATATGAAAGGAATCGTGGGAGAGTTAGGAGAAATGAAGATTTCGTCGAAACCAAATTCCAAATCTGTGTGATAGAGACCCTATATAGAATGAACCCGAAATATAAGCATACAATAAAAGAAGACATAGACAAGATGTTAGAAGTTGTGAAGACAAAGATTACAGATTTAGGCACAGTGGAAAAGAGACTGCCAAAACTAATGGAATTAGAAGAAGAGTGTTTTGTCGTGGGTTTCCATCAACAAGTATAGAAAGCGCGTGAGAAATCTTGGCATGATAGACATATCAAGCAGAAGAAGTTTCAAATAGTAGACTTAGTATTACTCTATAACAGTAATTTTATACAACATCGAGGGAAGTTCCAGATGCATTGGTTAGTCCTATATGGGATATGGTATGTTACAGATGCATGGGTTGTTCAGATGGAGAAGTCATGGAAGGGTTAGTTAATGGGAGTTGGCTAAAACTATACATGGACGGGAGTTGGCTAAAACTGATGATCGTCCTTCAACGCACTAATCTAACTTCACAATAGCTTTATATATGAATAATAGTGTAGATAGAAAAAGAAAGAAAAAGGTAGACAAAAAAAAGAAAAAGTAAACAAAAGGGAAAAATCAAGAAAAAGGCTCAAGAAAGAAGGAAAAAGTTGAAGAGTGGATCAAAGTTCAAAGAAGGTAATATTAGCAAGTAAACATGATAAGCACAAAATTGTCGTGGAAAAGAAAGAAGTAGGTAGCAGGGCACACAAACGAAGGAAGCAAGTTGCGCCGAGAGGAGATCATGCAGAGAGAGGTGATCGTGCAGATAACAATTAAGAGCATTAAAGAGGAAACATGATGGGAAAAAGAATTTATGAGGAAACATCATGCCAAATAGGTGGAGACACGTTGTAATAAATGGAAAGTATCGTAGAGATTGTAACAAACTGACAGATCGAGACCCAAATCCACTAGAATATTCAAAGTTATTGCACAGTTAAGACACGTATTGAATGCAAAACACTAGTGGATTAAATGGAAAGTTTAGGCACGAAGATAATTTAACCATTGTTAATGGGATATAAAATAAAGAGAAGGGTTTACAAGGAAAGGTTACGGTCGATTACAGTTTCAATAGAGAGTCAAGCGAGAAGGAGTTGCATAGCCAAGAGAGTGTTTTCGAGTTGTAGGTGTTAGTTGTAGGGAGATTGTTGCAAAGAAAGATGACACCACCCAACACAGTAGTGGCATCAACATCAACACCAGGGAAACAATGAATTCAGCCAACAACAATACCTGTAGTTGAAGAAACCTCAGGGTCATATTCATTAGAGACAATATTTCCAAGAGATTACATACCACCAAGGAATGATATAGCAACGCCATTCATGTTGTCGAAAGATGCTAAGTATCCGCTTGTGAAGTAAAAAATCCCACCTGAAGATATGTTAGTATTGATACTGACTTTAAAGTATGCATACCATAATATTACAGACGTGAAGAAATTCCTATAGCTAGCATCGAGCAAGTATTTGAAGAAATACATCAACGTAGAAACACGGATGATCGTGATAGAGCCACAAATATGGGCGACATGGTTGGAGAAAGATGGCATCCTGAATTTATTCGACATACCACATTTTGGAAGGATTACATAAATCAACGCATGCGTAAAGATGTTGTTGAGATGCATGCATAGAGGTTACTTATGGATCGATAGGTCGGTCTCCCTTGACACATATTTGATTGTGCAAATTATTGGACTACCATCGCAAGGGGAGGACCCCTCACTGTTATTTTCAAACAAGAAGAATGAGAAGGATTTATCAAAGAGCATGAGAGAGAAGTTTTGTATGCATAGAGGAGTGTGTGTTTTGGATGTAGCGAGCATGTGTGACCCTACGGTGACATTTGCAACACAAGTATTGTCTTGTAAGTTGTTAAGGAAATGTCGGAGGGACCAAGTACCAACGACATTCATAGCAGCAACAATGAAGTGTGTCGAGGGCGTGCAGATGAACTGGGTGACATTTTTGCTAAACAATTTCTTGGTCGACTATGAAGAGACACAAGAAAAAGGCACTGTATTTCACTATGCGTGATTATTAATTTTAATTACATTAATAGTATGGAGGGAGACGGATGGTGCTCAATTTTTGGGAGAAAAAGATAAGGAATTTTTTGCTGCAAGATATCAGAACTTGTGGCATACTGTGCATAAGGAGTGACAGTTACACAATAATATTGTTTTTTTTTTTTTATTTACCAGGAGACCAGTAGGCAGTGTATTCAAGATACACTGCAGATACAACCACATAAAGTATAAGCATTAAATTCAATTGTGTGGTTCAAGGAAGATCACCACCATATATACATTCAAGCAAAGAAGGATTCATGAGAAGAATGGTTGTCCATGAAGTACATGATAACAGAGGAAGAAATGGTACTGATAATGGAAGACTAGGGCACAGATTGGAAAATCCCATTGAAAAAGACTAAGCAACCAGAGACACAACCACCAGTGGTTGAAGAAATACTAGGTGGAGAGAAGAAGAAGAAGGGCTAGGAAATGACAAAGGAAAGACTGTACAATGCCCAAGGATAAGAGGAAATATATCGACATAGGAAAATCAATGCCACGGAGAAAGAAGAGGAAGGATGTGAAGGAATCAAATATACAAGCACTTATGGAGGACGATCTAGAAAAATTGGTGATCAGGTTAAGGAAGTTGAAGATGATGCGTTTCATCATGCGACACAACAACAAGAGGATATGAATAGAAAGATGCAAGAGCATATGGTTGAGTTGCACCAGATGTTAGAAACAAAAAGGATCATGCCATCACGACACGTAGAAGATGCACAGACTGCAGAAGTGAGGTTGGTGGTCTCTCAGTCATTAGAAGTAGCAAGAGAGTGCAGGATGGTACAGATAGCACCAGGGGTGATAACATTCACATTGACTGAGTTATAGGAGCAGGTGCAATATTTAAGTCACATTGACTTAGATTTTCAAAGTTGCCAATAGAGATGTTACAAGGAATGCTTGTCATTGTTGCGCAAGAACTCAACCTACATGCTGAGAAGACCTCTAATGAGTTCGTGAAGGTCACAATAGAGAATGTAGCTTTTCATCTTGACTACAATAGAGTAACAATGGAAAGGGATGAGGCTACACAGAACAAAGAGAGGATGCAACATGCATTCAAACAAGTGTATAAGGAACTTCCAGAAGTACCAATGGAGGTGGATACTCCAATATAAGAGAAGGTGTCAAAGGTTGGCGAAGCTATTCAAGGATTACACTTGAGTTTTATAGAATTGGAATCACACGCAATACCAGGTACTCCACATGAGGAGAGAGAGTAAAGGGAGAAGATGGTGAACACAGTTGTTAACAATATGAATAATTTAGAAGTAGAGTGTGCCAAACTTTGTGAAGAAAGCATAGAAGTCTGGACTCGGTTGACAGAATATGTCGAGTTACAAACAATTGGGAAGAAGATTCTAGTTGCGCAGGAGAAAGCATATAAGTTTAAGGATACAATGAGAAACTTGCCATCAAAAGAGAATATGAAAGAAATGGAAAACAACAAGAAGATATATTCTAAAATGAACTAGATGAGAGCATAGAAATAGGCTCTTGGGCAGAATATGGAGTTATTACATGAATAGGCATGAAAGGTAACATAAGATCTTGTAGTTGCACAAGGAGTGGTGAAACAAGCCGCTTGGAAGACTACCGAGAAGCTATAGGGCCCGATAATAGCGCAAGTAGAAGAAGAGGTAGCAAAGAAAGAAGAACATGTGAAGGGGATGGTCGTCACTGCTAAACAAACATTTCAGAACTTCTTAGTGACCAAACTCACGATGAAGGGAGAGAAACAACATGAATAAGTGGCTCGGGATGGGCCACATGTGAGTGTTGGGAGCCTGTTGGAGTAGGTTGTTTTGGATAAGTTTTGGGAATCATGTAGAAGTGGATTACATGACATTTTGGAAAAGGAGAAGCACGTGCAGAAAGTAGTTGACATGTTATTAGGAGTCAACATGCAAGAAACATGAGTTAGTTAGGAAGTTTTGGGACATTTTTTCCACTTTGTAACCATGTTGTAACAAGATTTTACCTAATAGAATACTATAAATATGTAATGAGTTTTGGGTAGAAAGGGGTCGAGTCTTTTGGGTCTTGAGTCTTGAGTGATGGATAACAGAGAGTGAACACTTGGAGAATTGATATTCGATGAGAGTTCTGATTGAGTTGAATGTTAATCGCGAGGTATGTGTGCACTACAACATAGAATGAATAGGGAAGGTTTGCGTTGTAGATGAATATCTATGTATAAGCGCAGTGCACATGAAAGTAATGGATATTATGAATGAATGAATAAGAATCCAATTGTTGTGGACGTAGCCTAGTTTGGGGTGAACCATGTTAAATCTTGTTTCTTGATGTGTTGCTTATGTGTGTTATGTTTTTTACGCATGTGATGGATGGTTAATATAGATTTGTTTACTGGTTGTGGCTACTTCACAATAATGGTGAATGTTTAGTATTATGAATATGTCACTAATGTTTTTTGGTTCACTTAAGTTAATGATGAATGAATGAATGTTAAGTGGACTAATGTCTCACACAAGGTAAATTGCATGATAATTAAAGGTTACGTAAGCAATAAGGTATGAATTGCTCATATTCCCCCATGACTGCAGAAACTTGGTTCCTGCATTCCCCATAGATACTTCAGGTGAGACTTCACCTGCTTGTGGGTGATATCGAAAGGGCTAGTATCTTGGGATTTTTTCGTAAATTAATGATTAACCTCGGGTCTTCCCACTACGTGTCAACACTCCCTATGAACTAGTGTATGGTAAGCAAGTCCTTTCCATTTAATTTCAAGTTCAAACTTTCATAATGGAAGTGTAACTAGGAATGGATTGGACTGAGGCTCAAAAGAAAAGGGTTGAACAATTGAATGAGTTAGATGAGATCAGACAATATGCCTTACAACAAACTATCTTAATTCAACAAGCAAGGACAAGGTGGCATTATAATTTCATAAAGAAAAAGCAATTTACAGTTGGTGACTAGGCCTTGCTCTTTGATTCTAAGTTTAAGGATTTCAAGGGAAAGTTTAGTACTCACTGTCTAGGTCCTTATGAGATCTAAGAAGTCTTTGATAAAATAAAAATAAAAATAAAATGTTCTAGTGGCAAAAACCAAGTTTCTCGCACCACTAGACTCAAATTGTTGTTTGAAAATTAGGTGACAAGCAGACAACAATTCAAGTTGAATTGTTCTTCAAATAATTACAGGATCCGCCCAGATCTTGTAACAGTTCAAGAAATTTTTAAAAAAACTAAAGAAAAGGATTTAGACATCAGATTTCAAAGGTTATTCCTAAAGAGTATCATCTGCTGCATGGTCTTCATTGTTCATTAGAAAAGTTCAGTTCTTCCAATGGTGAATTCTTGCAAGAAAGATTATGAAATTTTGATTTTATTGAGTCTTCAAAACAATATATTTTTAACTTATGATCAACATAGAGGAACAACAATTTGACTCTCTGTTGGGGTGAGAAAAAGGTATAAATATTCTCCCTGTTACTTTGGTTTAAGATATATTTGTTGTTGTCTTTTCTATTAGTTTGAAGTAATTAGGGAAGAAAAAAAATAAAAAGCTTTTGAAAATATTATTAAATAATATTAGATATTTTCTAAAGTTTGGAATTGAATTGCTTTGATTTCATGCAGAAATGAGCAATTGATGTTAATAGAGGATAATCAAGAAGATAATAAGGATGCACATGTCATTGAAGATTAAATAAATCATGCACAAGACGGTTCAAGGAAGATTGATTTTTATCTTGAATCTTCATAAAATAGTAAAAGCAATCCTGAGGATCTCTCGATCCTTAGGATAGCTTAATTCACTTATCTTATTGTAATATATATAGAAGAGTGAATGATAGAGAGGGTATGCCAGAGTCCCGATCTCCAAATTGTTGATACTATGTACAACAACCCATTTGTAAATGACTTATCAATTATGGAATTAATGGAAGTTTCAAGCATTTTGACAATTTCTGTGTACTGAGTTTTTCATAACAGTATCTTCTGAAGACCATGGGCCCAATCGATAGGTGCTACTGTCTTATCTGTATTTTATCAATTCTATGGTAATTATGTGGGTTTATATTTCCTTCAACATATTAGAATAGATTTATTAATGTGAATTGATTGTGTTATTCCATTCACAGAGATTAGATGTTTTATTTGGAAAGTATTGATTGTTGTTCAATTACCGATTGTTGTTCAATTATCGTTTGTTGTTCAATTATCGATTGTTGTTCAATTACCGATTATTGTCAATTTATTGTTTGTTGATTCTTTTCATTAAGTTTTCATTTGTTTTTCCTTCTTAAATCTTAATAGATCGTTGTTCCTTTTGAATAGATTGATTAATCAGTGTTCTTTGAGAGATTGATTCATTGGCATTTTTGTAGATTAAATTATTGTTTCCTAGATAGATGAATGAGTTTAGTAATTAATTGATGTTTATTTTCAGGGTGTGTTACTGCTCAAAGTATATTTCCTTTTGATTGAATCATCAGTTTCAGGTTTTATAGCTAATGTATGAAGAACTTGATTGTTATAGTAACTTATATTAATACAGATTTGTTGTAAATGAACTATGTACACGATTTAAACCTCTACAAGTTATCCACATAGATTTTGATGACAATCTTGAGAGAAAAAGACGAAACCTTGGTTGATAAAATTAATGTTGAAACTAAGGTTGTTTTTAGGACATCTTTAGAACCCAACATTTTGGCGTCGTTTCCAGGGATATTGTCAAGGATAATATAGGTTGCATCTCTGAAAGGATGAGGTATTAAAAATGGAAGGTAAGAACCTGCACAAGAAACAAGTAAAATGCATGTGCCAACGCCTACCTTCAGCTGATGCATATAAGTTACATAGGCGTATAGAGGTTGCGTCGGTGTGTATGACTAAGAAGAAAGAACCTGAAAAACAAAATCCCTTACTGAAAACCACAAAATCCCAGGACTCGACGGCCCCTAGAAGGAGCACTTTTATAGACAGAATTATCCGAAAGGTTGAATCTCAAACCTTGGTTGGACCTCGAAAAGGTTCTACCTAAGCCCCTCAAGCATTAGACTCACCAACTGTATCTCACACTGAGGTTCATAGCAGAATTGAAGGAACTGAATGGATTTTCCAAAGTACACACACTCCACTTCTCAATCCTTTAGGCGAGGGAAATTCTTGTAATTTGAGAGAAGGAGAAGGGCAGACCAGTGGAGTTGTTGAGGAAAACCCACAACCATCTGAATTTGGATCTTCTGTGATTCTGGTAGGAGAAGGAACACTTGTAATCCCAAACATAGGTAGCATGGAAAAACCTCCTAAGGGACCAAGTAATCATCCACCCCGAGTAGAGCACCCATACTAAGAGATCCTTGAGGGTTATTGGCACATTTTTGACCAAATGGCACAACAAAATCATTCGTGACCCCAAGCCCAAACTACCACTTTGGAATATCCTATAGTTGACCCAGTTTCTAATGCCCCAATGAAATCCATTCCACTACAGAATCTTCCAACCTTCTATGGGTTAATCTCAGAGGACCCTGACGTGTTCTTATTCAAATTTGATGTCCTGTGTAGAGGCTATGACTATACCTTGGAACCTCAGAAACCAAAGCTATTTCCTTCCACTTTGAAAGGAGCATATTTACGATGGTTCATGGGACTAGGGGGGGGAACTATAAATTCATGGGACGAAATGAAACACGCCTTCCTTACAAAATACTAAGACTATTGTAGAACCAGGGATTTAAAGGATGAAATATTTAAAATGGTTGCAAAAGAAAATTAAACACTAGAAGAATATGTTGAAATATTTCAATATAACGTACAGAGATCACCTTATGGAACACTACCAGGTGAGGTACTTAAAGCCACTCTAATAAAAGGTATGAAGGATGAATGGGTAGAGACCATTAAATTTGATGGGAAAAGGCGATATTTATCAAGATATGTATGATGAAATTGTTCAATTATGTATCAGATGTTCATGTGGTAGTACACGAACTAGATCGGGAATACGAGGTCCCATCACTAGAAGTAGCAACATTACTAGTGGGAGTGTCACCCGAGCAGAAATTGGTAATCTTTTGGAAAATTTTAAAACTGACATTTTGGGTACTCTGACTACGCAATTGGATGTTCTGCAGGATAAACAGAGATAGGCAAAAGAACATCAGTCGTTGGATATATTTTTTCCATAGTGCATAGTCTAAGGGAAATTCCCCTGGACATGGTTCAAACCTATGTTGTATGTGCCAAAGATCATGTGACAGGACAATGTCCATCACTTATAGGACTAAAGGTCGTCTTTAAAGAAGAAGAAGAAGAAACAAAACCGATATATCTGATGGCTCAGCGTCGCCAATGGTAGGCTCGTCCCCCAGATACACTACAAGATCCTTCTTCTTTCTTTCCTGGACAATATAATCAACAACATAATCCTGGAAACACATGGCAGGGACAACCATTTGTTAATCCCACTTGGCAGTCCCAACAATATCCTACTGCACCTTGGCCAAATCAATTGGTTTCCGCTCCTGCTTTGCCTAACCTGTAGTACTCTACCTTGTTTTGGAAAAATTCAAATAATAGTCCCTATCCTTCACAATGGACTAGCACAGCTGCCCAAACTCCAAATTGGACTCAAAACTCGCAGCGCCCCATGGGACTGACCAATCAAGTTATGGGAATGGTTCCTCAATCTCATCCCACTTTACAAGCTCCACTTCAATTTCCCCAAAATCCCCAACCTCAAGTACGCCCCCAACTACTAGCTCAACACAACCCGAATCCTAATAACAAACTGGTCCAGCTCATGCCAATTGTCTAGAATTTGGAAGGTGAAATGAACTCTGTAGGATGCAACGAGATTTGGTTAAGGTCAGGGCATGTAATTTCTCCTGAGGAAAGTAGAATTCATCAAGAACATGAGAACAAGAAAGATAAACAACCAACAATAAATCCATCGATTGTGGTTATAACAGAATAAGGAGAACAAGGGAAAAATATAGTCGAGCAACCAAATCCTGATAAAGACGTAATTTCTTCTCCATCGTTCCCTGAAAGGTTAATGATATCTAAACCAGTTGTATATCCCAACTTTGATATCGTTGAGGAACTAAAAAAATTGTCTGTTAAAATCCCACTCCTACAGGCTATACAAGATATTCCTATTTATGTGAAAACAATTAAAGAATTATGTGGGAAAAAACCCAGAAGAAAAACTAAGAATCCATCAACTGTTCATGTGATAGAAGCCTTATCCGATCTTATTTTAGGTAAACAGGAGCCAGTCAAATATGTAGACCCAGGAAATCATGTGGTAACGGTTCAGATACAGGGCTGCTCTTTCCCAAATACACTGGTGGATTTGGGAGCAGCCATCAATATTCTAACCACTGAGATCTGTAACATCCTGGGTATCAAGTCCTACGAACCAAATTCAACTTTTTTAGAATTGGATAATAGATCAGTGGTCAAACCAGAAGGCACATTACAAGACATAGCAATCTCAGTCAACTCTTGGCAATACCCAGTTGATTTCCTCATTATTAACCCAAGAAGTAGACTAGATGGACACCTGTTAAAATTAGGGCGACCGTGGTTAGCAACAACAGATGCATACATAGGATGTCGCACAGGAAACATGACAATTTTTAGAGGAAGTGCTATAAAGAACCTTATCTTGTATCCTCTAGCCAAACCAAGTCTTCCTATCATACACCAATAGTTGCAACCACCTAGATATCCAGAAGAAAACATATGCCCTCCTCTCACACTAAAAGAAGCTCTTGGGCTCAAAAATAAATTAGAAGATGATGTGATCGAAAGCTTCATTAACAACCCAACTGTTATAGGTAACCCAACATGTCAAATGCTAAAAGCCGTTTTAGACAATGAAACACAGGGAGATCCTTTGGAAGAATTGATTGATCAACACACTCCCACTACTGTTGTCCATAACAACATTTTAGTTGAAATTGCACCAGGAAGATTTTTTAATATTAATGCCAATCTGAATGACCAACAATAGAAAAAATTAATCCAGATCCTCTCTAAACACCAAAAGGATTTTTCTTGGGAATATTTTGACATGAAGGGAATTGATCCCAAACTATGCACACATCATATCTATATCGAAAAAGATATATGACCCATTCGATAGCCCCAACGAAGATTAAAACCTCATCTTAGAGACATTGTCAAAGAAGAATTACAGAAAATGTTGGATGTGGATTTTATATATCCTATTTCAGACAGCCAGTAGGTCTCCCCACTGGTAATCATCCCTAAAAAGAATGGTATGTGGTGAATCTGTGTAGACTATAAAGAAATCAATAAATCTACCTAGAAAGACCATTTTCCCCTACCTTTTATAGATCAGGTTGATCCAGATTTTATGAGCAGAATGAAATGAATACAGATTATTAAAAGATGCTTAACACATAATAATAGAGATACAGTAAAATTGGTTTTCTATTCAATAAGGAAATAAGTTGAAATTGTAAAATGCAGCGGAAAACAAGCTTGTTGGAATGGTGGTGGCTTATCTCTAAGAAGAGATGGGACGGTTGTGCTCATTCGCAAGAAGATCATTACAATGAGGCTCTGAAGGCCTTTTTACAATAAACAGGAATGCCAAAAACCTAACTCTAGGAGATGAAGCGCCAAAGTCATGTGGTCCCCTTTTGGGTAAGTTAGTTGGTCAACTTCCCAGGGTCGTAACTTTTGCATACGATCTTCATTTTAGGCGCACGATAGCCCATTGGAAAAGATCTATCCAAGGACTACACATTTTGGTATGATCTAATAAAGGGCATTTTCGACTGTGCCGATCTCCAAAAACGTTGTTTAGGGCCTCAAAATGGCCTCGCAAGTCAAGGACCTGAAAACTAGGAAAAAAACTGCCAAACTGGAAAACTGCCAAAATGAACCAGTTGGAATAGGTGGGAGGCCACCGAAATCCATATGGATCAATCCTCCCCCCTTAGGAAGCAATGGTCTCCATTTCATTGAGTTCCCCCATCAGATGAGGAAATTTATGTTGAATTTGGCCCCGGGTGAGCCACTTTCCTTGGTGCAGGAGCTGCCCTGCTTTGACAACTCGATAAAGCTGGATCATTTGTTGTTGGGTGCCCTTGATCTGTGTGTCCACAATATGATCACTGGATGCATGTTGCATGTAGTCAGGTTTGAGTTATGTTGGTGTCAACTTCTCTGCTATCTCTGAGGTGTCCAATAATAGTGGGAAATATGGTCGAAGGAGAGCCACGTTGAAGACTGGTTGCAGGCCAAGGAAAGGGGCAATGTTGAGTGCAAAAGCATTGTCACCCACAGCCTTGGTGATGGTGTATGGCCCATACCGGAGTGGGTGAAGCTTCCGATGGGGCCCTGTAAGGCGTTCTTTCTGCAAGTGCAACCAAACTTTGTCTCCCACCTAAAACTTATGTGGCACCCGATGTTGAACATGGCACTGCTTGTGCTTGGAATTGGACTTCTGTAAAATATCCTGAACCTATTGGTAGATGTGATGGATCCTCTCAATGAAACGTGTGGCTTTGTCAACTTCTGGTGGAGCAGGGGACGAGTCGGTCAAGGTGTTCGCCAGTGGTAGTGCAACATCCATGGGGCCTAATGGTTAGAATCTCAACCCCACCTGAAAGGAGTTGTGTCCAGTTGAGCTATGCAGGGCTCGGTTGTAGCTATGTTGGACATAGGGAAGACTCTCATCCCATGTGCATGGGTGCTTGCAATTGTACATGCATAGGATATGTACGATCATCCGATTGACGACCTCAATTTGGCCATCTGTCTGTGGGTGGAAGGCAATGGATTTGGTGAGCTTGGTATCCAACAGTGACCAGAGGCTCGACCAGAATGTGATGAGGAACCAACTATATCGATCTAAGACAATGGTTTTGGGGATCCCAAAGTGTACCCAGACATGTTCAAAGAAGATCTTGGCAGTGTCCTCTGCAGTGATGTTCTTCTTGTAGGTGACCATAATCGCCATCTTGGAAAAGCAATCAACAACCACAAAAATGCAGTCGTTGCCCCTCTTGGTGGATGGGAGGCCTGACATGTAGTCCATGGATATGGATTCCCATGGCTTGTCAAGAGTAGGAAGAGAGGTGTACAGGCCATGTTTCTTAGTGGTCGGTTTGGCAATAACGCAGGCGGTGTAGGACTTGATATACTTGCCGACATCCTGTCGAATTTTCGACCAGTAGAAATGTTTTTGCAGCACTACCACTGTCTTTTAGACGCCAAAGTGTCCTGCCACCTGACTGTAGTGAGCTTCCCAGATCAGCTTCACGCGCTCACTTGATGGAACGCAGAGATGGCCCAGACGGCACAACAACCCGTCCTGAAGATGGAAATCAGTGACCACTGAGTTTGCTCCCAACATTTGGTAGGTGGTGGAGAAGTCAGGGTCTGTCTCATAGAGGTGGGGCCATCCAAAGGTCTCATGGCCGTAAGAGTCTTGCACCATGGTGAGTGTCGTGACTGGAGGTTGGCTGAGGCAATTAGAAACTCAGCTGGTACTTCCTGTTTTATACTTGATGTTGAGGTGGAACTGCTATAAGTATGTGGACCACTTCTGATGGCGGTCATTCTGAAATTTTCCTTGGGTCTGCATCAATTGTAGTGCCTTGTGATCAGTGTGGATGACTATCTCCTTCCCCAGAATGTAATGTCTCCACTGGCGGCAGGCTTGCACAATGGAGTACATTTCTTTGTCGTAATTAGGGTACTTACGGACAGTATCTAATAGTGTCTCACTATGATATGCCACAGGGTGGCCATGTTGAGTGAGAATGGCGCCCACAACATAGTCTGAAGCATCTATCTCGATCTCAAAGGGATGTTGCAGGTCCGGTAATGAAATTACCAAGAATGAGCACAAGCACTGCTTCAATTCATCGAAGGCTTGTTGTTGAGACAGGCCCCACACAAATTTTTCCTTACCGCCACCCCTGGTTACTTGGTTGAGGGCCCATGCGATATGAGAGAATCCCAACATGAACTTGCGATAGAAATTGGTGAGGACCAAGAAGCTTCGAAGCTCAGAGAGTGTGGTTGGGGCTGGCCAGTCACGGATGACCTGGATCTTGGCTAGATACACATGCACACCATGATGATCAATGATGTATTCTAAGTAGTGGACCCTATCCATGCCAAAGGAGCATTTTTCCAAGTTTGCATATAGTTTGTGTTATCGCAGGGTGTGCAGAACCTGCTGAATATGTTGCAAGTGTTCCACCCAAGTCTTGTTGTAGATGAGGATGCCATCCAGATACACCACTACAAAAGTACTGGTGAAAGGTTGCAGGATATCGTCCATCATCCTCATAAAATTTGTTGGAGCATTTGTCAAACCAAAGGGCATGACCAACCATTCAAAAAGACCTTCTTTTGACTTGAAGGCGGTCTTCCATACCTCTGTATGTTCTATTGGGACCTGGTGGTAGCCAGACTTCAGATCAATCTTACTGAAGTATTTGGCCCCCGTGAGCTGATCAAGGAGGTCATCAATTCGGGGAATCGGGTACTGGTTCTGGACTGTGATTTTATTCAGGGCTCGGTAATCAATGTAGAGTCGCCAGGTCCCGTCTTTCTTTTGCACCAGTACGATTGGGCTCCCACAAGGTGATGAGCTGGCATGGATGTGCCCCTTATGGAGAAGTTATTATATCTGCCTCTTGATCTCCTCGTTTTCTAACAGAGAGCAATGGTAGACTGGCCCATTGGGTAGCGGTGCACCTGGTGTCATATCGATGGGATGTTTGACCTGGAAGTGCAGAGGTACCCCAGTAGGAGAGGAGAAGACATCTGAGTGTTCTTCCATGACCTTATCCACTTGCTTTTGTTGTGTGGAGAGATTGGTCGCAGAGGCCCTGGATGTGGTTGCAATCTTTCTCTTGATCTAATAGCGAATCACGAAGAAGAAAAATTTCCCGGTCTGAGAGTTGACCTTCCTGCATTGCTTGGCAGAGATCAAGGAAGTAACACTAGGAGGGAATACCTTGGGTATCCTGTACAATTTCTTGTTCAAAGTAATAATAACAATACGAGGCCTAGACTCATATACAACATGGAATTTCCATAAATAAGGTTTTCCCAAAAGAACATTACAAACTTCGAGAGGAGAAACATCACACAATACCTCATCTTTGAAGGGATTGATGTCATACGATAGTCAACACTGTTGGTTGACTCGGAGATCGCTTCCTTGGTTGAGCCATGCAATGGTGTAGGATTGCAGGTGTGGCGTTGTTGACAGGTCCAGCCTTAATGACCTCTGTTGAGATGAGGTTCTTCTGGCCACCGCTATCAACGATGAAGTGCAGCGGGGTGCCTTTTACCCACATCTGTGAATGGAAAAGGTGCTCACCTTCTTCTGGCTCATCTGGTTGATTAGGCTAGATCTTGGTGGTAGCAACGGTGGCACTCGGATCCACGTCAATGATCCATCTTCCCCTTTCTGGTTCTGACTCAAAGTCAAAACCCACATCTGATTCAGAGGCTTTCACTTTAGCTACCAGTGACTACTTTGAGCAACAATCAGCAATGTTATGCCAAGGGCTCTTATGGAAGTTGCACCACTTCCCGGTATCCTTCTTTATCTTTCTGGTGTCCTTCTTTTCTTACGGCTTGGACTAGTTTTCCTGATACTATCCATCTTTTCTCTATCCTTTGTTCTGTAGGTTGGGGCCACCCTTTCCTGGCTTTTGCTGCGAGGGGTTCCCAGGCCAAAATTATCGTGTCTTTTGTTTGAGCTTCTGCTCGATTTTGACGGCATATCGATAGGCCACGCCCAAGGACGAGATGTCCATAAATTCCATTTCAGTCTGGATGTATCTATGCAGAGCACCGTGGTACTTGACCACCAGATGTCGCTATGAATCTTTGATACCCAGCTTGGTGCGCAAGGTATGGAAGATATTTGTGAAATCTGGCACTGCTTGGTCTCTTTCTTGCCGCAGTGTGGTCCATTTGGTATACAAGTCATCATAGCTTCCGACAGGGTAGTATTGTTCCTTAATAGCATCCCTGAAGAATTCCTAGGTGGTTGTAACTGTGAATAATGAGGGTTCCTCTCTTTCCTTTTGATCACAGAAAGTTTCCCACCAATCTTTGACATGGGGAACGGCTTTGAGGAGCGCAAAAGTAATTTTTTCTCTATTTTAAAACTTATGGATAGAAAAATACCCTTCTAGTAGATTCAACCACTTGTCTACAGCATCCGTGTCTATCTGACCTTCAAATATAGGAATATCGAAGTTGATTTGTACCTTGAAGGGGGGAGCGCCTTCGTTCGAGGAAGATGTGTCGCTTGTTGGTAGTCGCCGAAGGATTTACGCAAAACTATCCATCATCTCGTTCCTCTGTTGCATGAGGGCTTCCTCAAGAAATAATTTGAAAGGATCTCTTGTCCTGTCATCTTTATTTTCTCCTGCCATGAGAGGTCATTTGGGTGTGCGAGAGCTTTTGTCCTCAAGAGAAACAAGCTCGAGACCTAACTCTTTGTACCCTGAACTCGTTGGGGACATGCATTAAGACGACAAGGAGTAGGATGCTCTGATACCACTGATCTGGATTTTATGATCAGAATGAAATGAATATAGATTATTAAAAGATGCTTAACACAGAATAACAAAGATACAGTCAAACTGGTTTTCTATTCAATAAGGAAATAAGCTGAAACTGTAAAATGCAACGGAAAACAAGCTTGTTGGAATGGTGGTAGCTTATCTTTGAGAAGAGATGTGATGGTTGCGCTCATTCACAAGAATATAATTACAATGAGGCTTTGAAGGCCTTTTTACAATAAACAGGAATGTCAAAAACCATTGAAATCCAAAAACCTAACCCTAGGAGCTGAAGCGCCAAAAGTCATGTGGGCCCCGTTTGGGTAAGTTAGTCAGTCAACTTCCCAGGGTCGTAACTTTTGCATACGATCTTCGTTTTAGGCACATGATAGCCTGTTGGAAACGTCTATCCAAGGACTACACATTTAGGTGTGATCTAATAAAGTGCATTTTCGACTGTACCGATCTCTAAAAACATTTTTTAGGGCCTCAAAATTGTTCGACAACACAGGTATTCCAACAGAGGATGAACACCTTCAGTAACCACTCACATAACCAGATCAAAGATCAACACACCGATGTTTTCACATGGTAAAACCCCTACGGGGAAACATCCACGGCCCCAACCAACGCGGCCACTTGGAGCAGTTTATTAATGCAAAGAAAGAGATTACAGAGAGATTTTACAAGAGAGTTTCTCACAATCGATCATCGGCAAATGACCCTCCATGATCTTTAAATAGAGATCATGGACCAATTGGGTGTTAAGCCACAGATCAATGGTCGTTAAGATCGAGGAGAGTATGAACCGTCGGATCACTCTATGTCGGGAACATATCGTGACCGTCGGATTGCCTAACTACAAATGCATACTAATGCATACTAAAGAAACACACTTTTAC
>ML798855.1:278623-297558 GCA_009831015.1 Picea engelmannii
TTCAATACTTCCATCTGATGCATACTTAGTTCGGTATACCCATTTGCATCTAACAAGTTTTCTTCCTTTTGGAAGAGGTACAAGATCCCAAGTATCGTTTTCTATTAAAGAATGATACTCCTCATTCATTGTTGTATCCCAATATGGATGACCTGAAGCTTCTGCAAATGTCTCTGGATCATGAGTTTCTGAAACTTGAGCCAAAATAGAAGAGGCTCGCTGGAACTATGAACATGTTCGACGCTGATCTGAAGGATCACCAACAAGATCACAAGATCTGAAGGAATAACATGTTCGACAACACAGGTATTCCAACAGAGGATGAACACCTTCAGTAACCACTCACATAACCAGATCAAAGATCAACACACCGATGTTTTCACGTGGTAAAACCCCTACGGGGAAACATCCACGGCCCCAGCCAACGCGGCCACTTGGAGCAGTTTATTAATGCAAAGAAAGAGATTACAGAGAGATTTTACAAGAGAGTTTCCCACAATCAATCATCGGCAAATGACCCTCCATGCCCTTTAAATAGAGATCATGGACCAATCGGGTGTTAATCCACGGATCAATGGTCGTTAAGATCGAGGAGAGTATGAACCGTCGGATCACTCTATATCGAGAACATATCGTGACCGTCGGATTGCCTAACTACAAATGCATACTAATGCATACTAAAGAAACACACTTTTACCTAACGACATATTAGACCAAGTAGATCTTAACTAACTCCTAAGTGTCTAAATATCCTAACAAAAACGGCCCCGCAAGTCAGGGACCTGAAAACTAGAAAAAAAAACTTCTAAACTGGAAAACTACCAAAATGAACCAGTTGGAATAGGTCGGAGGCCACCGACATCCATATGGATCACAAGTCCTTGATACCTTAGCAAGGAAGCAATTTTTCTCTTTCCTAGATGGATTTAGCGGTTATAATTAGATTCAGATTGCTCCGGAAGACCAGGATAAAACTATATTTACATGTCCTTAGGGTACCTTCATATATCAAGTATTTCCCTTTGGGTTATGTAACACTCCAACTACATTCCAGAGAGCTATTTTAAGCATATTTTGTGATTTACTTAATGAAGGACTCGAAGTTTACATGGACGATTTTACCCCTTATGGCGCTAACTTTGATCAGGTTTTAAGAAATTTGGAGAAGGTGCTGGAACAATGAATTGCTACTAGATTGTGTTTGAGTCATGAGAAATGTCATATGATTATGACTAAAGGTGTGGTACTAGGACACTATGTTTCTGCAGATGGAATCAAGGTAGACCCAACAAAGATAGAGGTAATCCTTAAATTGCCTACACCCTGTACACAGACCAAGGTATGTAGTTTCCTTGGCTGTGTAGGATATTATCGTAGATTCATAGAAAAATTTTCAAGAATAGTTTCACCTTTACATTATTTAACTAGTAATGTGGAATTCCAGTGGTCTCATAAGTGTGATGTTGCATTTGCAGAGCTTAAAAGGTTAATTTCAACATCACCAATGTTGAGAGGACCAAACTGGAAGTTACCATTCCATATCTCTTCAGACGCATCAGATGTCGCTATAGGCATTGTCCTTGGACAAGAAGAAGACAAGAATCCTTATGCTATTTACTTTATTAGCAAAAATCTTACCCCTGCCAAATTAAATTACACAGTAATAGAAAAAGAATTTTTAGTTGTTATACATGTTATTAATACATTTTGACATTACATAATAGGTTATCCAATGTTTTTGTATATTGATCACTCTGCCATTAGATATTTAGCCAACAAACCAATTACTAATGGATGGGTTACTCGGTAGTTGTTGTTGCAGGAATTCAACATCACCATTAAGGATCAGCCGGGAAGAGAAAATCTTGTTCCATATTTTTTGTCTCATATACCCAAGACATATAACTCTTTGACAGTCAAAGACCAATTTCCAGACGAACATTTGTTCATTGTAACTATTAAGACACCTTGGTACATTGATGTGGTGAATTATCTGGTAGTTGGGAAATTGCCAATGCACTTGTCATCAAGAGAAAGTAAATTAATTGTTCAGTGTAGTGCACGGTTCACCTAGATTGGTGGGTATCTTTTTCACACAGGGTCTGATCTTCAAATCTAAAGATGTATCAGAGAGGATGAAATTCATGATGTCTTGAAGGCGTGTCACGAAGAGCCCTGTGGTAGACACTTTGCAGACCGCGGGACTAGGCATAAGGTTTTGCAGATGGGTTATTATTGGCCCTCGATATTTAAATATGCACAGAAGTATGGCCAGGCCTGTGATAGTTGTCAAAGGATGGGCTAACCAGGTCAGTCTGATGAAGTTCCCCTGAAATCACAAGTGGTGGTGGAACCTTTCGAGAGATGGGCACTGGATTTTTTTGGCCCCTTTAACCCAAAATCAAACCAAAAATATTATATACTAGTTGCAACAGACTATATGACTAAGTGGGTAGAAGTAGTAGCCTTGCCAAAAGAAACTGAGGAAGCAGTCATTAAATTTATTTTTGAACTATTTGTATGTTATGGATTGCCTAGGGAAGTAATCACGAACGAAGGGTCACAATTTGCAGCACATAAAATCTTGGCCACTCTACGCAATTATCACATTAAACATAGGGTTACCTCCCCATACCACCCCCAGGAAAATGGACAAGTGGAAAGTTCCAATAAATTCTTGGAGGCAATCTTGACAAAAATAGTCTCGACAAACCATCAAATTTGGGCAGTCGAGCTTCCAAATGCCTTATGGGCCTATTGCACAACATGGCGTAACACTACTAGCTACTCTCCTTATCACCTAGTCTTTGGCAAAGAGACAATTTTTCTAATTGAATTTGAGATCAAGACCCTAAAAACGACCCAGGAAATAGGATTGGATCTTACAGAAGCACACATGCAACGCTTACAGCAGCTCAATGAATTAGATGAATCACGCTTGTTTTCCCTTCAGTGCACAACTGTTATTCAACAATAGAGAGCTAGGTGGCATGACAAGCATATCAAGAAGAAATCATTCCAGAAAGGTGATTGGGCTCTTCTTTATGATTCCAGATTTTAGGATTTCCCTAGGAAGTTGCAAACAAGGTGGTTGGGACTGTATGAAATCAAGGAAGTCCATGATAATGACACTGTCACTTTAGTTACCATAGACAGGTCTGGTTCTCCTTTTCTGGTAAATGGACATCGGCTACGGCTCTACCATCAATCGCTTTCAAAAGAATCCTTTTGCCAAGAAGTAAGTAATGATCTTACTGTTCATATTTTAGCTGGTTGGGAAGGTAACCCAACAGCTTCAACTCCATGAAATTGTTGTTATTCTAGCATTGTACATATTGTATATATTTTTGTTTGAAGATTTGATTGAGTTTTTAAGTTTTTACTTTCTAGGGAAGTCACTATAAAGAGCTTTGGAAAACAAAGACTAGAAAGGGTGTAAAATATCACTGTAATGAAAATATAATTAGCACTATTTTTTGTTCTTTATTTATAACTGTTACATATCTTTCAAATTCAAACTCCAAATTGCTCTTGTTTCACTTTGAAAAATCCATCCAATATAAACCTTGTTTTTATACATGAGATGAATATGTCAGATTTCGTAGCAAAAGACGGACGACTGCACTAAAAAGATGCATGGTTGTGACTGTAGTAAATAGAAATGAATGCATGACACCATAAACCATCTGGTATATTTTACCCCCCTGATCATTGAATAAACCTACCCATAAAATTATTAAATGAATTTAGTTGATGACTAATCAATCCTAGATTCGCTAGAACAAAATTTCTTCATGCGGGAGGCATCCAATCAATTAATTAGATGGTTCAATTGGAATATCATCATCATCTTCCTAGAACTTCATTTGTCATTCCCTTGGTTGTGATTGTTGTTCCCTTTGTGGGTAATGTCGTTCATTAAAAAGTAACAGCTGTCATTCCCTTGGTTGCAATTGTCGTTCCCTTTACGGGTAATTTCGGTCATTCGAACGTAAAAGTTGTCATTCCCTTACTTACGATTGTTGTTCCCTTTGCGGGTTATGTCGTTCCCTTGGTTGCAATTTCCATTCCCTTTGTGGGTAATGTCGTTCATTCAAAAGTAACAAATGTCATTCCCTTGGTTGTGATTGTCGTTCCCTTTGCGGGTAATGTCATTCATTCAAAAGTAATAGTTGTTGTTCCCTTTGTGGTTGTTTCTGTTGTTGTTCCTTTCACTTGAAAGAAACAATTTTTGTTTCCACCAACAACACACGTTGTTTTTATGACTGCTCCTTATACATTTAGATATTCCTTTGGATATGAACTTCAATAACTAATTTGCAAAGGCATCACTTCTAATTATCATGGCAACGGTTTCTTATTTTCTTTTTGGGGAATATTTAGCATACCTTATCAAATTGTTTATGGATTGATTCTTTTGAATTATCTTAATATTGTTCATGATCCATAACTACCATAATCAATTTGTGTTCCCTATATATATACATATACCTGAATGATAATTTTCCTTCACATCATAATAAGGAGTCTAAGGCACATTTTTACTTGGCATGCTTACACTTCTTATGCCATCCCAAACTCTTAAGGAGTAGATGAGCCTCCCTTAATAATAATAAAATAGATAAAAATACAATAAATAAATAATAATAATAATAATAATAATAATGATGATGATGATAATGAAAAAAAAAAAAACCTTCTCTCAAAGAGGATAGGGGGTATCATCATGAGCCAGCCTACCACGACCATAAGATATTATCATAAGTGGCATTCCCACTATGGCTACCACACCAGGGCAATGGCCTTTGGCATTTAAGGTCAAAGGACAAGAGGTCTCATCACGAGCCAGCTTGTTCACTTTGTTATGATCTAGTGAGTGGCATTGTTGTTATCTGGCTACCAAACCAGGATAGTGGCCTTTTTGGGAGAAGACTATTCAAATTACTTATTGAGGATATTAGCTCATCTATGGGTTAAATGGCAACCCTGTCGAGGCTATGGACGCCTTCTGGTAGAAGTGGCTCGCCTATGGTATTGAAGTTTATCTTAATTCAGCAAGTTTTTATTGTGCTCATAGATTTCCTTTCTTTAATAAGAGGCTATCATTCTTGCTATATTCAAAACAAGGGAGGATAACAAAATTATGAAAAGTGCCATACTTATAAAACTTGGAAATATTATAAATATTAGGAATTTCTTCCTTAACACTTTGGATATTGGTATTTGGCCTTGCTCTTTCCACAAAAGATATGATTATCATTCATTTCCATGACTAATATTAAGTTGCTTTGGAAATTATTAACAGTTGTTCTACCTAGTGGCGGCGACGTAATAATTAATCCACCACTTGACCATCCATCATTAATACGTTCACACATATGATTGGTCGAGATCGGCCTTTCACTCATTGGGGGGTGGACATTCTGCATGATTAACGATAAGCCATAATAATTACAGATAATGGGAAGTTACGTAATTTTTTATACCATTTATGTTATGTAATTTTTACCATTTCTAGTAACTTTCTTTTACAGGCTGGTCTAACAAGTTTCACAGGTGGGAACGATAGTTGTGACGATTTTCTTGCAAAAAATATGGGTGGCCGAATTATTCATCATGAACCTACACTATTGCAAGTTATTGACCAGGCTAGGGAAATTCTAAACTATTTAGGATGGACACAATATTTTAACAGGTTGTAGGGGTTTGATACAAATATTGCGTTGGCATTCTTCCAAAATCTACAGGGGGGAATCTCAATACTTCGAAGCATACAAATACCAATCACTAATGTCATCATAGCCGAGATTACAGGATTTCCAAATGAAGGAACAAAATGGACTGGTAAATACACATCACTCCAGAAAGCTATGGAATCCTTTGCAGAACCAGGGGAGAAATTTGACAAGAACGGAAAAGGCCTCAACCCCGCTTCTCTTAGTGAACCTTAGAGGGAGCTAGCAGGCATGGTGAAAAGATACATTACATGCGATGGACGATATGATGTGGTGAGACCTCGCCACGTGAAGTTGTTGGCAATGTTAAAACAACAGTTAGTATTAAATATTCCATTTCTTTTAAATAGCATTTTGCATGAGGTAGTTGGAAGAACTCAAAAAGCTAAAGAACCCAATAGCGTAATCAGTCATCATGGGATGGTAAAGTTGATAGTATTCAAGGCATTAAATCATGCACAAATGACGTGGGAAGACCTAATTGAGCTCAATAGACCCTTACAAATAGAGCAACCAAAAGTTCCCTAGTCAGAAATCCACCCTGAAATTCCTCCACAAGGAATTGAGGTAGTTTAGCCAGAGGAAGATAGTGCTCAAACAGAAATACCAACCACCCAGCCTAAAATTGAAACAGAACTTGTTCAGTTGGCAGAAGAACAGTCAAAAGAAGAAACCCAGAATATGCAAGCAAAAATATCAAAAAGGAAAAGACAAAGAACAACTTTTGCTCCAAAAAACCCCTCTGTTAAAAGAAGAAAGGGTAGAAAGACAAGACAATCTAAAAAAACTCAAGAGACTGTGAAAATAGAAGAGACACCACAAGAAAACCCTTAAGGGTAGCAGGATGATTTCCCTAAAAGATATGAAGTGGAGATGGCCCTAGTGTTAGGAAATTTGGGAATGTCTCTTACTGAAGATACAGACAGCCTAGAAAAACTCCAAGCTCCAACCTCTCCTCCTTCAAACTATGTCTTTGATAATCCTGATGTAGAGATGCCATCCTCTCCTATGAGGGAATCTAGTGATGTAGCAAAACAACCAGAGCCTCAATTTAAGGAGAACATTTCTTTAGAGAAACAAGAATTCCCAAAGGATACAAGGAATGAATTGCCAATTGATCAAGATGTTGAAGACCTTGAAATTTTCCTTGGACATAAAGAAACAACAGAAGAAGGTAATAGTCGAATCAAAGAATTGGAACATGAGAATAAGGCATTGAGGAAGAATGTCAAGAAAATGAAGGTATTAAAACAAGAAACTGGCAGATTAAAGGGAAAGATTAGACGACATAAGAAGTGGTTGGAACAGTCTAACAAATCCTATAGGAAGGAGAAATCTAGGAGAATTAGAATGCAGGGAAGAAATCCACCTCCTCCTGGAAGGGTTCAAAGAGGGGAAATTCATACTCACTCTGTTGAAACACAAAAAGATTTTCATGTCCCCTTGGATTCAGTTGAAATAGGAAATTAGACAGATGTTGCAGTAACAATAGAAAAAGTTGTTCAGACTCAAGGGGTGCTTCATTCCTCTGAACATGATGCCACTATCAGAAGATTGGAAGTAGAATTGGAACAGTCCCAACAGACCTTAACCCAATGTCGAAATGAAATGGTGTCAGTAATAGAGCATCAAAAATTTGTCAAACAACTTCGAGCAGTGTCAACAACTGAAAATGAAACCTTTGTTGATCTCAGTAGAGAAAGAGAAAAGGTAAAGAAGGCGCAGGGTCAGCTTGATGGAGCTTTGGAGAAAATCAAAAATATTTCTCTATTTATTCTGATGTATTAGCTTGCAGGGCCCCTGCTAATAATTATGCCCTATTTTTATTGGAAAGATATTTGTTATTAAAAGTGAAAGCAATTAGGGCAGGAACACCATGTGATTTTTGCACTGTCTCTAATTTTGTTTCGTGTTTCAAAGAACAAGATGATGCAGTAAAATAATTTTTGTGTGAATTATGTCTTCATAATTTCATTCTAGAAGAAAAAAAAGATGAGAACCCCAATCCATTCATTGGGGATACCCAGTTTCAAGCCTTTTTATCTTTTGCTAAAAATCAAATTAGATGGGCCAAGGCAAATAAAGTATTTATGAGAAGAGAAAATGGGTTAGACCTATGGGTCAGAGGAGAACCTTCTAAACCCTTTGAAACCATTATGCAACATAGATCATTTTTGAAGAGGGAAAAGGTTGTGGAATCCTTAGCTCATATCCATAGACATGTTATATATTCAGGGCTACAATACTTTGGAGAAATTAGAAAAATTCTTGCTTCCAAATTAAGATGGAGTGTCTCTTCAAACGAAATCAAGAACGGGGAACCATTCAATTTTAGGAATTTTCAAGCAGTTGCTCTCAGAATAGAAAGGTATGCCAATCTGATCATGGAAGTAGGGCCTTCCTGGATTGGATGCAGGTATAATGTCCCCATTATTTGGTATCCTCCAGAGGGTTATCAGTGTGTTTATGCACTCCGTAAGAAACAGGAAGGAGTTGCTTTTGAAGAACTTGAAGGTAAGCATGGTTTCCGGAGGTCTAGAGAAGAAACCTCTCCACCCTACAGTCTCATTGTCATGCATATGAACTCTATTGTTGCATGAGGACATGAAAAAAGGTAAGTTGGGGGGTATGTTGGGGTGAGAAAAAGGTATAAATATTCTCCTTGCTACTTTGGTTTAAGATATATTCTTTGCTGACTTTTCTATTAGTTTGAAGTAATTAGGGAAGAAAATAATTAAAAAGCTTTTGAAAATAACATTAAATAATATTAGATATTTTCCAAACTTTGGGTTTGAATTGCTTTGATTTTATGCAGAAATGGGCAATTTTTGTTAATCGAGGATAATCAAGAAGATAATAAGGATGCACAAGCCATTGAAGATTAAAGAATCAGGCACAAGACGGTTCAAGGAAGATTGATTTTTATCTTGAATCTTCATAAAATAGTAAAAGCAATCCTGAGGATCTCTCGATCCGCAGGATAGCTTAATTCACTTATCTTATTGTAATATATATAGAAGAGTGAACAATAGAGAGGGTGTGACAAAATCTTGATCTCCAAATTGTTGATACTTTGTACAGCAACCCAGTTGTAAGTGACTTATCAATTATGGAATTAATGTAAGTTGCAAGCGTTTTGACCATTTCCATGTATTGAGTTTTTCATAACAGTATCTTCTTAATACCACGGGCCCAATCGATAGGAGCTATTGCCTTATCTGTATTTTTATCAATTCTGTGGTAATTCTATGGGTTGATATTTCCTTCAGCAGATTAGAATAGATTTATTAATGTGAATTGATTGTGTTATTCCATTCACGGAGATTAGATGTTTGTATTTGGAAAGTACCGACTGTTGTTCAATTACCGATTGTTGTCAATTTATTTTTTGTTGATTCTTTTCATTAAGTTTGCATTTTTTGTTCCTTCTTAAATCTTAATAGATCGTTGTTCCTTTTGAATAGATTGATTAATCATTGTTCTTTGAAAAATTGATTCATTGGCGTTTTTGTAGATTAAATTATTGTTTCCCGAATAGATGAATGAGTTTAGTAATTAATTGATGTTTCTTTTCAGGGTGTGTTACTGCTCAAAGTATATTTCCTTTTGATTGAATCATTAGTTTCAGATTTTATAGTTAATGCGTGAAGAAATTGATTGTTACAGTAACTTACATGAATCTAGATTTGTTGTAAATGAACTATCTACACGATTTAAACCTCTACAACTTATACGCATAGATTTTGCTGACAATCTTGAGAGAAAAAGATGAATCCTCGGTTGATAAATTTAATGTCAGAACTAAGGTTGTTTTTAGGACATCTTTAGAACCCAACACTCTCTTTGGATCAACACTTCAAATGTTACACTTGTAATTTGTTGTAAATTTGGTTATAAAGCATTTTTTTAACTAAATCTAGTCTCACAAGTTCCTAATACAGATCAACACAAAGATTGGCTAAAAGGAATTGATGTACAACATTGATAAGGAAACCTTCAAGTTGCAGATCTTCAAAGGAAAGAATTAAACAAAAATAGTGAATCAAGACACCAAGATAGCAGGTATCTAACAAGTACATCTAAGGAGAAGACATTTCAGTAGCATGCAAGCAACTTACAAACCATCAAAAGAACATTCCAACTGCAAAAATTCATGAGCATCAGCGTTTGGTACACCAAGGTTTGATATTTCTTGTTTTATTATTTAGAAAATATAACAAAACTACAAATTACTTTTAAAATCCTTTATGGTCTTTTATCATCCTTACACTACCTATAATTACACTACCATCCTTACACTACCTATACCTATCCATATATCCTTACACTACTACATCTATCCATATACCTATAAACCCTTTCATTCCATAATTCATTTTTATTCATCCATATCCATTACATATTTATCTTTATTTCTCTAATTCTCATCAATCTTCCAATATCTAATTCCCTATTCCCTTTTATAATCCTAAATGCCAATACCCCAAAAAAAAACTATGACTGTATGACCCAATATTCCCTCTTTACAAGAACACATTGCATATCGTGAAGCCATCGAAATACTTATATTGATGAGCATAAATTTGAAATTGCATGGAGGCTTCAACCAATATTGTTGCAGAGGTTGAGGGATATGGTACAGGAGAATAATTCAAAGGAGTCAAAGTTCAAATTTGAATCAAAACTAATAGAGTTCGAAATTTGGAAATTGAAGATTGAAAGGAGAGGGTTTCATTTTCAAAGCCTACAAAACAAAAATTGAAATTCCATAGAGGAAGTAAGGAGAATCAACGTGTTAGCAGAGGCAATTTGACTCTCAGCAAAAGGAATTTTCTATTCTTGAGGCATCTCAGATTTGAAAGGGTGAACCTTTAGTAGAGATGGTTTAAAATTTGACATAATTTATGGACAAACTTGGCTGTACAAGTTGAAGGAAAGCTACAGGAACGGAATCCAAGACAAAAAATGACCAATTGAGCTTTGGATTTACACAGAGAAGGAAAAAATTCAAGATTGAAGGTAGCAATTGTAGAGACAAATGTTCTAAAAAAATGATAGGGGCACACAAAAACTAGAGATTCAGGCACAATTTCATAGTGAACAGAGAAAAAAATTTAAATGGTCGTGAGATATGAACCATATGGAGTTAGTTTGGTTGGGGTCCATGGATGTTTTTAAGAGATCTTAACCAAGGGAGGTTGGCTTGATTTTTTTGGAAAGTTTGAAGGACATAATCTAGAAATAACCAGGGAATTTTCCAACAGTTTTGATGGAGAATGTGCCCACATAGGAAACCTCGCACTCCATATCTCTGAAAAATATTTTCTTGAAATCATTGGGATACCACAGACATGAGAAAAATGGTTTAAGAACAAGCCCATAAAGGTAGATGCTTGGATTCCATACATGTTAAGGAATAGGAGAAGATTGAATTGGACCTTTGGAGTGCCTAGAATATGACTCAAAGTTCCCTGGAAGGATCTAGCATTCCTTATATGAAAATTTATCACATGTGAAGGAAGATTTAGTCTGACCTTCCTCTATTACATCAGGTTATTAATGCATTTGAAGGGTGAGAAGCCATTAAATATACCATATTGTATGTTGAATAGCCTTACTAAAGTGGCCAAGTCTATCTAAAGACAAACTAAGAATGTTGAGAGGTCCTTGTATCATCATGGCCTCATTAAATTAGTTGTCAAACATGAACTTTTAAAGCAAGGCCAAGGGTGGTCAGAGTGTTTAGAAATCAATGGCTTTGAATATGACGATAAAGGCACTAAAGAACATGTAATAAGATCTTGTTGATCAACCAAGGCAAAAGAAAAAGAAAGTAAGCAAAGACACAACAGAATCCACCATACCAATGAAGATGACAAGAGCCATGAAAAGGAAACTTGAAAAGTACAAGGAAAGAAGGGAACAATGGCAGCCATGATTTGACAAGATAGAAAAGACGCCAAGAACCCAGTTTCAAAGGAAACCTACTCTTGAATTGGATCCAAGCCAACTAGAGGGTTGTGAATATGTAGAAAACAAGGAAAGGGTAGTAAGAGAAACATCATCCATCAATAAAAACTCTTTAAAAGTAGATGCATCTCAATAAACAAATCCATAGGATCAAGTACCAATATCTACCATGATGACAAAATCAATATTGAGGAAAAAGAAGAAAGAAGTAAAGAAACTAAAGGTTGAAATAATGGAGTTAAAACTTTTAAACTTCTACATAAAAGATGAGAATGAGGCTCTCAAACAAAACACTGCAATGATTGTTCAAGAAATTGATCAGTTAAGAGAGGAATTGAAGAAGCTGGAGGAAGAGCATGCATCAGCCACTCAAGGGAAGATCTAGGAAACGTGGAATTCATTAGGAAGATACAAGCTAAGAAAAAAACCAGGAGGGCATTGAAGCCAAAGTTAAAGACAATTTTGAAGTTTTTGATTTTTCATAAGGGACATGCAAAAGCTCAAGTCTTGGGGAGATGTTGGGTTCATCTTTTGTCATAAAAATCATCATGCACACCCTCTTTTTACCATTCCTTTCCTCCATTTTTTGCATTCTTGTACCCATTTTCACTAAACCCAACATTAATAAAGGATGAAAAGGGTAATTGTTGGTTTGTTTCTATTTTTTTATTTAATAAGAAAAAATGTCATTTTTTTGAGTTTTTATCAGCATTATTACCATAAATGGTTTTTTCCAGTAATTGCTCTGAGATTATCATATTTGCAAGCCGAATCAAAGAAAAATGGCACATGGGTTTTGTTCCTAGTGTTCACACCATGGATCATGTCCTCTTGAAGCACATGAAACAACCCAGGAAGTCATCGGTCAACGCTTGGTCAACGTGCACCCTCCACAATGAATAAATAGGACAATTGGAACAAAATTCGATTTTCTTCATGATTTTTGGAGATAATCACTCATCGTGGGTTCGATCAAGCATTGATAGGAGTTTGTTTAGATCTGCCATCTATCCAAATATTTTTTGGGCTTCTTAGTTATGTTTTATCATGTATAAATATGCCAAAGCTTCAAGGAATTTGGGGGGAAATCAAATTGAGAAACTTTTGAACTCATTTTAACTTAATTTTATGATTAATATAAAGACATTGGTTTTCTTCATTTGATTTGATGATTCTATGAATGAGCGAAAGCTTGGAAGTGCCCCCTTGCAATGGTCTGTGTCATAGTTGTACATTGTTGTACAAAGGTTTTGTTTGCTACTTCTTCATTTGTTGTTTGCTAGTAAATATCTCAATGTTTTTATTTCTTTGTATAGTTATTTGATTTTCAGTTTTAGTTGCAGAGGTTTCTCTTTTGAAAATTGCACTTAAATTAATCTTAAAACATTCTCTTAAATCCACAATCTTCATAAGTCAATAAGATTATTGTTTTAAAATTCATGACTTCCATGACAACTTTCTTTTTATAGCTTGTTTCCCACCATCGAAGACTATGACAAATTTGGATTAAAGGGATTAGAATTATGTTTGCATTTTCCTTCACAATTTATGAAACTCACAACTAAAAAAGAGTATTATTGCAAGGGTTATATCTTGTTGAGTTAAAGTTAATTTAACAGTTACTAGAGTATTATTGTAAGGAAATTTTTCACTTTACAATTGGTGTTTCCACCATTGAGCTGTGACAATAAATACTTATCACTAGAGAAAGCTAAATTCACCCTACAATATGATTTTCAACCAAGAAAATTGTGATAAGTAAATTGAAGGGATCTAGCATTTCTTGAATCTTTTGCTTTATTAGATGCATACTAATTCTTTTAAGTTCATGGTCAAGTTCAGTCTTGTCACGTAGTTGTTTTCATTCCTTTGAAACAAATTTCCTTTGTGACCTAATTGTCTACCTTTGAGGTTGTGAGCATTTGAAGAATTAGTTCTTGTTTCTCTTCGAAAATTAGTTTACAAAAGTGTTTTGTAGTATTGCTCAAAAGTGTTCTTTTTAGAGTTGAGGTTGATTTTCAAACTAGTATCTTCACATATAGTGATGTGCCTCTAAGATTACAAACCCTGGATTGATTCTTTAATGCCCTAGTTTATGCAAGTAAATTAGTGAGCAGACACACAATTTTCCACATAATTCCTCAATATGTCCACTATACATATGAATTCTAGCTATTTTTACACTTACATTTCAACAACATTCATATTCCTTACTTATTCTTACATAGCAGTTTTCTCAATCTAGATAAATATAAACAATACACCAAGAGAAAAGTTCAATAAATTCTCCCTTCCAATGCCTTGACGTAGCATAGAATCCCATAGGATAGTTGATCTATTCAATGGACTCACTGCTATTTACACAATAGATCGTTAACTATGTTATTCTCACCTAATTAGCATTACTTTGTTTATTTACGTAAAACTACACTCGGTACTATAAAATCATACAACTCTACTCTACAAACAAAAGAGAGTTTAGAGTGAGAGAAGCTTCCTCATTATCACATATGCCTTGCTAATGACATGCATCATTTATTGGTACAGCCATTTCTTGGCATTCTTGTGGCTTTGTTGATGCTTTGTCCAACTCTGGAACTTTCTCTTCTTTCAATGGAGGGTTCTAAGCCAAGATCCACTCTATCTCTTAGTCTTTCTCACAAGGTAGTTCCACAAAATGGGGTGCCTCATTCTGTTGATAGAAACACCCAAGTGGATCAAATTTCATCATTCACCTCACCTAGTCTCATCATGCTTTCAAAAGTCCCTTGATTCTTTACAACTTACTCTACCTTCCCAATGCGATATAGACCCAAGCCTAACTTGGTCCTTTATCATCTACTACCCATTAGACGAAGTGAAGTTCATTATTTATTTACATTCTTTATACATAAGTTGTTGGATCATATCTTGCAACTCTTCTTAAGCATGCACGATATTACTCAATAAGATGGTCGATCCATCGCATACATTTGAAGTACATGCACTCTTTCTCTCTTAATATATTTCCTCTACCATCCAACCTCTCCATGGACTTTTCTTAGGCGATCATGATGCTCATCATGCTCTAAAACCTTCATTTCTTGGTTGCTTGTCCCTATCCCAAGGGATTAAGGACTTTTATCCTTATTTAATGCACAAGGATATCATCCTCTATAAGCCAGTATCTCTCAAACCTCGGTTAGCCATTCTCTTGTTGTACTTAGTGACAATTGTATCAACCAAGAGTATCATAGCTCTTCCCTACAACTTATATTGCAATCACCAATTGTATTTGATTCCTTACATGCATCCTTTGTCTTTCTTTTCATCTTAAAATTGATATTCAAGTCATACTTACAAGTCATCATTTTCATTGATGACAACTAACTCACTCATTAACAAGCATAGTTATGATACTCTCAATGGAATATCCTTTCTTATTAAATAAGTTACCTATCTTTCATGAAGGTTCCATTACAAAGGATATGTAATCTTCCTTAGGCTTACTTATGCCTCTACAGGCTCCTTGTTCAATCACATAGTGTTTCACCCCCAAGTTCAGAAACTTGGTAATCACGCACATAGACAATTCCTTTGTCATATGAAGCCCAAATAGTCTTCTCTACAATTACCTTAGAATTAACTAGAAGCATATTTGAAGGCATGAGCCTTATATTATATAATCACTTCTAAATATCCAGATACACAATGGGAAAGATATGGATCCTATTATATTCTCCTCTAGAATGACTTTCCAATGATTGTGCTCTTTCAAAAATTTGAGTTTGGAACTAGGAGTCACAACTCCCAAAAATTCATGCACTTTATATTTTCACTTGAGAGTACAAATATCTATCTTAATTTTACTTATAACTGCTCCTAGAGTAGAGGCATGAGATTCATGAGTTGATATTGTCATAACATGCAAAATTTTCATATCCTACCAAATTTCCTAATGAGCCTTGGAAAATTGTACAACTCTATAATAGGTTTTCACATTTAAAAGAGTATATGTATGAACCTTATGGGTTCATCTTTTCCTCCATCATCTCCCTGGAGCATTAATACCAAAATTCATGGAGGTTTTCTATCAAATAGTTTTGAACCAATTATAATTTGCTTCTAACTACTTAGGTCTTTCTTGCCCATTATGAGCTTTGATTTCTTATCCCATAAAGATCAAGTGCTTTAACCTGCTCTGGACACACTCTATCATTTACATCATTGCCCATAATAACCTTAGTGTTATAACATGAGCTTTTATACCACTTTGTAACATAACCATCCCCCTTAGTAGCCTTATTAATGAAGACATGCACTTTCTTTTGAATTTTTCTTCAAAGTTAATTCTTCCGGGCTTTAGCATCCCCTTCTTTGCTAAGTAGTCCCTCAGGAAACATACCTTTCCAAGGTGTAATCCTTCTTTGAAGATTCATCAAACCTATTTAAAGGTCCTAACATAATGGTCCTATATGAAAGATCCCATCGAACCTTTCTTAAAGTTAAACCTTATGCATAACATTAAACACAATAATTACTTATTAGAACATCAGGCCTGTTTCAAATAACCAATTGGGAACATTTGAAAGATCTCATTGAGCCCTTATTTAAGATTTTCCTAATACATGAGAAAAGGCCATTGACCTTATTCGAAATATCTCCCCATCTTTTAAAGAATATCCCTAATGGAAAGCTATCGATATTTTTTGAAACATGGTCATTGACCACTTTCAAAAGGTCCACCTAATAGACCATTAGGCCCCCTAAAAAGAACATCTTTTGAATGCTCCCAGTATGCCATCAGTCCAACTCAAAAGAACATTTTTCAAATTCCCCTAATAGGCCATCAAGTCATTTTGAAATAATATATGTATAATTCTCTTGATATGCCATTAAACCACATTGAAAGAACAACATTTGATAACCCCCAATAGGCCATCAAGATAATTCGAAGGAACACATTCAAATACCCCCCAATTGTCCATCTAGTCAATTCAAAAGAAACATATTTCAAATGCCTCAATAGGCCATCAAACTAAATTTGAGTAGCAACTTTTGAATACCACAGGTAGTCCCTTGAGATTCTTTCAAAGATGTCACTTTGGAAGATATGACCATCGGGCCATTTTGAAAGATGCCATTGGGAATATTTGAAAGATGCCATTGGGAATATTTCAAAGATATTCCTGATGCAAACAAAATAGGCCATCGGGCCTCTTTCAAATTTCTTCCCTACTTCAAAAGGAATAAGGTAGGCCATAGGCATCATTCAAAAGGAAATAGTTTGAATGCCAACAAAAAGGGGCTTTCATCCCATTATAAGAATTACTTTGAATCAAAAGAGGTCAGGTAGCCTATCTTGAAGGAACCCTTCAAAATAAACAACCAAGGCCATAACAATTTCCATTCAAATACAACACTTCAAACATAAACAACTTGGTTTTTTCCCAATTGAAGGAATACTTTGATCTATCAACATGAGCCAACTAACCACTTTGAAGTTACTACTTCGAATGCACAACATAATATTGAATGCATAAAGTAGGTTCTTGATCAGGGGATCAAATTTTGCTCAAAAATTCAAAGTGTTCAAAATCACTTCAAATTGAACGAGAGCATAGGCCTCGTCGTTGCGAATCCAACGCAACTCGTTTGGGTTCAAACGGACGTCGGGAGTGAGAGATATCGCGTTCTGTTCAAAATGGCAAATAGGCAAAAAAGGGGTGCTGACTGTATAGTCCGTACAGATGATGATGTGGCAGACCGTACGGATGACGTGGTAGACAGTACGCTGACATGGCAGACAGTTATTAGATAGTTGGCATATGACATGTTTTTTTGGCAGCGAATGGGAAGGTGTCACGTGGCCCAATCAAAGGCCACCACGTGTCACTTATTTGTTGGTTTAAAAGCTTTGCAACCGGCAGGACTCGACCCCGCGACCTCCGGGCAGGGGAAGCGACTTGGGAAGGGCCGCCAACCAGCGTGCCACCATATGAACCTTGTTATATATATGATTTAAAATATATTTGAGTTTGAATTGTGTTATGTTGGCGCGGGGGTCCGGGCTGGGGCTTAGCCCTAGCCCACGGTTTCAGCATTATATATATGTGACCAATGGTTTAACAAAATGCGCACAGATATGTATTTCAAAACAGAGCCCAGCCCTGGTCGTATGTGCCATAGCATATGACCTTTGGTTATGTTGTGGGCGCGTGCGCATGGTTGTGTATTGGTTCAAACGGTTGTATAACCAACATCCACCACTTGTCCATTATCTATTCGCCTTGGGATGAAGCCTCGTTTGCATTTGCGCATGGACACATGGGTCACACGACCATGGCCTAGGCAGTTAGGGGGTAGGTGTGCCCGTAACCATCCTACAGTTCGCACCGTTTGTGCGGTTGCGTCCTGTGCCAAGTTTTTACGCTTTAAATTGCGTGTGGGCTAGGTTGAGCCAACAAGGGGTGCAATTTGTAGATGCAAAGACAGCAAGCTTGAAGGGGGGACTTCCAGGAAGCCTATCTACTTCATTTTTTGGCCAAACGAGGTGCCGAAAAAGCCCAGCTAGGGGTTTTTGGATGTTCTGAAGCCATTGGAGCAGTCTATTTGGCATTTTGAGCATTATAAAGCACATTTTTGAGCACTTTGAGCAAATAATACAAATGATCCATTGGAAGCTGGACCAGGAGATGTAACCCAAGAGAGGGGTGAACTCCTTTATCATTTGTTGTGTTATGTGTTTTCTGTTCACTGTTATTGTTGTTGTTTATATGCATATAGAATGAGTAAAATCTATTAAATTTGTGTTGCAAAGTTGATCCATTTTCATTTTAACACATAAACTTTACTTGCAAATATTTTCAAGAATACAAGTCTTCTTCATTTTTAGATCAAGTTGGTATCAGAGCATAGGTTTTTGAAGACTTGATTATTTGCAAGTGTTTTGTTTTCTGATGCTCACAAGGTTGAAACTCACAAGAGAAGAAGGTCAACTTGTGGAGCCAAGTTCTCATCCTTCAAGGAGGAAGCATATAACATCACCGCAAGTTTCAAGGAGGCATTCACCAAGTATGGCTCATAAAAAAAGTCATGAACATGTTCTTGCAGAAGATGAAGATCTCAGAAAGGTTGTCATGGAAATGAGAGAGATGATGAAGATCTTGATGGAAAGGAATGCAGGGTGGCAAGGTGAAGGCTCCAACCCTACAAAGCACAAGGGAGACAGTGGTGATAAAACTCCAAATG
>ML798855.1:315861-358605 GCA_009831015.1 Picea engelmannii
CATTGTGTATCTGGATATTTAGAAGTGATTATATAATATAAGGCTCATGCCTTCAAATATGCTTCTAGTTAATTCTAAGGTAATTGTAGAGAAGACTATTTGGGCTTCATATGACAAAGGAATTGTCTATGTGCGTGATTACCAAGTTTCTGAACTTGGGGGTGAAACACTATGTGATTGAACAAGGAGCCTGTAGAGGCATAAGTAAGCCTAAGGAAGATTACATATCCTTTGTAATGGAACCTTCATGAAAGATAGGTAACTTATTTAATAAGAAAGGATATTCCATTGAGAGTATCATAACTATGCTTGTTAATGAGTGAGTTAGTTGTCATCAATGAAAATGATGACTTGTAAGTATGACTTGAATATCAATTTTAAGATGAAAAGAAAGACAAAGGATGCATGTAAGGAATCAAATACAATTGGTGATTGCAATATAAGTTGTAGGGAAGAGCTATGATACTCTTGGTTGATACAATTGTCACTAAGTACAACAAGAGAATGGCTAACCGAGGTTTGAGAGATACTGGCTTATAGAGGATGATATCCTTGTGCATTAAATAAGGATAAAAGTCCTTAATCCCTTGGGATAGGGACAAGCAACCAAGAAATGAAGGTTTTAGAGCATGATGAGCATCATGATCGCCTAAGAAAAGTCCATGGAGAGGTTGGATGGTAGAGGAAATATATTAAGAGAGAAAGAGTGCATGTACTTCAAATGTATGCGATGGATCGACCATCTTATTGAGTAATATCGTGCATGCTTAAGAAGAGTTGCAAGATATGATCCAACAACTTATGTATAAAGAATGTAAATAAATAATGAACTTCACTTCGTCTAATGGGTAGTAGATGATAAAGGACCAAGTTAGGCTTGGGTCTATATCGCATTGGGAAGGTAGAGTAAGTTGTAAAGAATCAAGGGACTTTTGAAAGCATGATGAGACTAGGTGAGGTGAATGATGAAATTTGATCCACTTGGGTGTTTCTATCAACAGAATGAGGCACCCCATTTTGTGGAACTACCTTGTGAGAAAGACTAAGAGATAGAGTGGATCTTGGCTTAGAACCCTCCATTGAAAGAAGAGAAAGTTCCAGAGTTGGACAAAGCATCAACAAAGCCACAAGAATGCCAAGAAATGGCTGTACCAATAAATGATGCATGTCATTAGCAAGGCATATGTGATAATGAGGAAGCTTCTCTCACTCTAAACTCTCTTTTGTTTGTAGAGTAGAGTTGTATGATTTTATAGTACCGAGTGTAGTTTTACGTAAATAAACAAAGTAATGCTAATTAGGTGAGAATAACATAGTTAACGATCTATTGTGTAAATAGCAGTGAGTCCATTGAATAGATCAACTATCCTATGGGATTCTATGCTACGTCAAGGCATTGGAAGGGAGAATTTATTGAACTTTTCTCTTGGTGTATTGTTTATATTTATCTAGATTGAGAAAACTGCTATGTAAGAATAAGTAAGGAATATGAATGTTGTTGAAATGTAAGTGTAAAAATAGCTAGAATTCATATGTATAGTGGACATATTGAGGAATTATGTGGAAAATTGTGTGTCTGCTCACTAATTTACTTGCATAAACTAGGGCATTAAAGAATCAATCCAGGGTTTGTAATCTTAGAGGCACATCACTATATGTGAAGATACTAGTTTGAAAATCAACCTCAACTCTAAAAAGAACACTTTTGAGCAATACTACAAAACACTTTTGTAAACTAATTTTCGAAGAGAAACAAGAACTAATTCTTCAAATGCTCACAACCTCAAAGGTAGACAATTAGGTCACAAAGGAAATTTGTTTCAAAGGAATGAAAACAACTACGTGACAAGACTGAACTTGACCATGAACTTAAAAGAATTAGTATGCATCTAATAAAGCAAAAGATTCAAGAAATGCTAGATCCCTTCAATTTACTTATCACAATTTTCTTGGTTGAAAATCATATTGTAGGGTGAATTTAGCTTTCTCTAGTGATAAGTATTTATTGTCACAGCTCAATGGTGGAAACACCAATTGTAAAGTGAAAAATTTCCTTACAATAATACTCTAGTAACTGTTAAATTAACTTTAACTCAACAAGATATAACCCTTGCAATAATACTCTTTTTTAGTTGTGAGTTTCATAAATTGTGAAGGAAAATGCAAACATAATTCTAATCCCTTTAATCCAAATTTGTCATAGTCTTCGATGGTGGGAAACAAGCTATAAAAAGAAAGTTGTCATGGAAGTCATGAATTTTAAAACAATAATCTTATTGACTTATGAAGATTGTGGATTTAAGAGAATGTTTTAAGATTAATTTAAGTGCAATTTTCAAAAGAGAAACCTCTGCAACTAAAACTGAAAATCAAATAACTATACAAAGAAATAAAAACATTGAGATATTTACTAGCAAACAACAAATGAAGAAGTAGCAAACAAAACCTTTGTACAACAATGTACAACTATGACACAGACCATTGCAAGGGGGCACTTCCAAGCTTTCGCTCATTCATAGAATCATCAAATCAAATGAAGAAAACCAATGTCTTTATATTAATCATAAAATTAAGTTAAAATGAGTTCAAAAGTTTCTCAATTTGATTTCCCCCCAAATTCCTTGAAGCTTTGGCATATTTATACATGATAAAACATAACTAAGAAGCCCAAAAAATATTTGGATAGATGGCAGATCTAAACAAACTCCTATCAATGCTTGATCGAACCCACGATGAGTGATTATCTCCAAAAATCATGAAGAAAATCGAATTTTGTTCCAATTGTCCTATTTATTCATTGTGGAGGGTGCACGTTGACCAAGCGTTGACCGATGACTTCCTGGGTTGTTTCATGTGCTTCAAGAGGACATGATCCATGGTGTGAACACTAGGAACAAAACCCATGTGCCATTTTTCTTTGATTCGGCTTGCAAATATGATAATCTCAGAGCAATTACTGGAAAAAACCATTTATGGTAATAATGCTGATAAAAACTCAAAAAAATGACATTTTTTCTTATTAAATAAAAAAATAGAAACAAACCAACAATTACCCTTTTCATCCTTTATTAATGTTGGGTTTAGTGAAAATGGGTACAAGAATGCAAAAAATGGAGGAAAGGAATGGTAAAAAGAGGGTGTGCATGATGATTTTTATGACAAAAGATGAACCCAACATCTCCCCAAGACTTGAGCTTTTGCATGTCCCTTATGAAAAATCAAAAACTTCAAAATTGTCTTTAACTTTGGCTTCAATGCCCTCCTGGTTTTTTTCTTAGCTTGTATCTTCCTAATGAATTCCACGTTTCCTAGATCTTCCCTTGAGTGGCTGATGCATGCTCTTCCTCCAGCTTCTTCAATTCCTCTCTTAACTGATCAATTTCTTGAACAATCATTGCAGTGTTTTGTTTGAGAGCCTCATTCTCATCTTTTATGTAGAAGTTTAAAAGTTTTAACTCCATTATTTCAACCTTTAGTTTCTTTACTTCTTTCTTCTTTTTCCTCAATATTGATTTTGTCATCATGGTAGATATTGGTACTTGATCCTATGGATTTGTTTATTGAGATGCATCTACTTTTAAAGAGTTTTTATTGATGGATGATGTTTCTCTTACTACCCTTTCCTTGTTTTCTACATATTCACAACCCTCTAGTTGGCTTGGATCCAATTCAAGAGTAGGTTTCCTTTGAAACTGGGTTCTTGGCGTCTTTTCTATCTTGTCAAATCATGGCTGCCATTGTTCCCTTCTTTCCTTGTACTTTTCAAGTTTCCTTTTCATGGCTCTTGTCATCTTCATTGGTATGGTGGATTCTGTTGTGTCTTTGCTTACTTTCTTTTTCTTTTGCCTTGGTTGATCAACAAGATCTTATTACATGTTCTTTAGTGCCTTTATCGTCATATTCAAAGCCATTGATTTCTAAACACTCTGACCACCCTTGGCCTTGCTTTAAAAGTTCATGTTTGACAACTAATTTAATGAGGCCATGATGATACAAGGACCTCTCAACATTCTTAGTTTGTCTTTAGATAGACTTGGCCACTTTAGTAAGGCTATTCAACATACAATATGGTATATTTAATGGCTTCTCACCCTTCAAATGCATTAATAACCTGATGTAATAGAGGAAGGTCAGACTAAATCTTCCTTCACATGTGATAAATTTTCATATAAGGAATGCTAGATCCTTCCAGGGAACTTTGAGTCATATTCTAGGCACTCCAAAGGTCCAATTCAATCTTCTCCTATTCCTTAACATGTATGGAATCCAAGCATCTACCTTTATGGGCTTGTTCTTAAACCATTTTTCTCATGTCTGTGGTATCCCAATGATTTCAAGAAAATATTTTTCAGAGATATGGAGTGCGAGGTTTCCTATGTGGGCACATTCTCCATCAAAACTGTTGGAAAATTCCCTGGTTATTTCTAGATTATGTCCTTCAAACTTTCCAAAAAAATCAAGCCAACCTCCCTTGGTTAAGATCTCTTAAAAACATCCATGGACCCCAACCAAACTAACTCCATATGGTTCATATCTCACGACCATTTAAATTTTTTTCTCTGTTCACTATGAAATTGTGCCTGAATCTCTAGTTTTTGTGTGCCCCTATCATTTTTTTAGAACATTTGTCTCTACAATTGCTACCTTCAATCTTGAATTTTTTCCTTCTCTGTGTAAATCCAAAGCTCAATTGGTCATTTTTTGTCTTGGATTCCGTTCCTGTAGCTTTCCTTCAACTTGTACAGCCAAGTTTGTCCATAAATTATGTCAAATTTTAAACCATCTCTACTAAAGGTTCACCCTTTCAAATCTGAGATGCCTCAAGAATAGAAAATTCCTTTTGCTGAGAGTCAAATTGCCTCTGCTAACACGTTGATTCTCCTTACTTCCTCTATGGAATTTCAATTTTTGTTTTGTAGGCTTTGAAAATGAAACCCTCTCCTTTCAATCTTCAATTTCCAAATTTCGAACTCTATTAGTTTTGATTCAAATTTGAACTTTGACTCCTTTGAATTATTCTCCTGTACCATATCCCTCAACCTCTGCAACAATATTGGTTGAAGCCTCCATGCAATTTCAAATTTATGCTCATCAATATAAGTATTTCGATGGCTTCACGATATGCAATGTGTTCTTGTAAAGAGGGAATATTGGGTCATACAGTCATAGTTTTTTTTTGGGGTATTGGCATTTAGGATTATAAAAGGGAATAGGGAATTAGATATTGGAAGATTGATGAGAATTAGAGAAATAAAGATAAATATGTAATGGATATGGATGAATAAAAATGAATTATGGAATGAAAGGGTTTATAGGTATATGGATAGATGTAGTAGTGTAAGGATATATGGATAGGTATAGGTAGTGTAAGGATGGTAGTGTAATTATAGGTAGTGTAAGGATGATAAAAGACCATAAAGGATTTTAAAAGTAATTTGTAGTTTTGTTATATTTTCTAAATAATAAAACAAGAAATATCAAACCTTGGTGTACCAAACGCTGATGCTCATGAATTTTTGCAGTTGGAATGTTCTTTTGATGGTTTGTAAGTTGCTTGCATGCTACTGAAATGTCTTCTCCTTAGATGTACTTGTTAGATACCTGCTATCTTGGTGTCTTGATTCACTATTTTTGTTTAATTCTTTCCTTTGAAGATCTGCAACTTGAAGGTTTCCTTATCAATGTTGTACATCAATTCCTTTTAGCCAATCTTTGTGTTGATCTGTATTAGGAACTTGTGAGACTAGATTTAGTTAAAAAAATGCTTTATAACCAAATTTACAACAAATTACAAGTGTAACATTTGAAGTGTTGATCCAAAGAGAGTGTTGGGTTCTAAAGATGTCCTAAAAACAACCTTAGTTCTGACATTAAATTTATCAACCGAGGATTCATCTTTTTCTCTCAAGATTGTCAGCAAAATCTATGCGTATAAGTTGTAGAGGTTTAAATCGTGTAGATAGTTCATTTACAACAAATCTAGATTCATGTAAGTTACTGTAACAATCAATTTCTTCACGCATTAACTATAAAATCTGAAACTAATGATTCAATCAAAAGGAAATATACTTTGAGCAGTAACACACCCTGAAAAGAAACATCAATTAATTACTAAACTCATTCATCTATTCGGGAAACAATAATTTAATCTACAAAAACGCCAATGAATCAATTTTTCAAAGAACAATGATTAATCAATCTATTCAAAAGGAACAACGATCTATTAAGATTTAAGAAGGAACAAAAAATGCAAACTTAATGAAAAGAATCAACAAAAAATAAATTGACAACAATCGGTAATTGAACAACAGTCGGTACTTTCCAAATACAAACATCTAATCTCCGTGAATGGAATAACACAATCAATTCACATTAATAAATCTATTCTAATCTGCTGAAGGAAATATCAACCCATAGAATTACCACAGAATTGATAAAAATACAGATAAGGCAATAGCTCCTATCGATTGGGCCCGTGGTATTAAGAAGATACTGTTATGAAAAACTCAATACATGGAAATGGTCAAAACGCTTGCAACTTACATTAATTCCATAATTGATAAGTCACTTACAACTGGGTTGCTGTACAAAGTATCAACAATTTGGAGATCAAGATTTTGTCACACCCTCTCTATTGTTCACTCTTCTATATATATTACAATAAGATAAGTGAATTAAGCTATCCTGCGGATCGAGAGATCCTCAGGATTGCTTTTACTATTTTATGAAGATTCAAGATAAAAATCAATCTTCCTTGAACCGTCTTGTGCCTGATTCTTTAATCTTCAATGGCTTGTGCATCCTTATTATCTTCTTGATTATCCTCGATTAACAAAAATTGCCCATTTCTGCATAAAATCAAAGCAATTCAAACCCAAAGTTTGGAAAATATCTAATATTATTTAATGTTATTTTCAAAAGCTTTTTAATTATTTTCTTCCCTAATTACTTCAAACTAATAGAAAAGTCAGCAAAGAATATATCTTAAACCAAAGTAGCAAGGAGAATATTTATACCTTTTTCTCACCCCAACATACCCCCCAACTTACCTTTTTTCATGTCCTCATGCAACAATAGAGTTCATATGCATGACAATGAGACTGTAGGGTGGAGAGGTTTCTTCTCTAGACCTCCGGAAACCATGCTTACCTTCAAGTTCTTCAAAAGCAACTCCTTCCTGTTTCTTACGGAGTGCATAAACACACTGATAACCCTCTGGAGGATACCAAATAATGGGGACATTATACCTGCATCCAATCCAGGAAGGCCCTACTTCCATGATCAGATTGGCATACCTTTCTATTCTGAGAGCAACTGCTTGAAAATTCCTAAAATTGAATGGTTCCCCGTTCTTGATTTCGTTTGAAGAGACACTCCATCTTAATTTGGAAGCAAGAATTTTTCTAATTTCTCCAAAGTATTGTAGCCCTGAATATATAACATGTCTATGGATATGAGCTAAGGATTCCACAACCTTTTCCCTCTTCAAAAATGATCTATGTTGCATAATGGTTTCAAAGGGTTTAGAAGGTTCTCCTCTGACCCATAGGTCTAACCCATTTTCTCTTCTCATAAATACTTTATTTGCCTTGGCCCATCTAATTTGATTTTTAGCAAAAGATAAAAAGGCTTGAAACTGGGTATCCCCAATGAATGGATTGGGGTTCTCATCTTTTTTTTCTTCTAGAATGAAATTATGAAGACATAATTCACACAAAAATTATTTTACTGCATCATCTTGTTCTTTGAAACACGAAACAAAATTAGAGACAGTGCAAAAATCACATGGTGTTCCTGCCCTAATTGCTTTCACTTTTAATAACAAATATCTTTCCAATAAAAATAGGGCATAATTATTAGCAGGGGCCCTGCAAGCTAATACATCAGAATAAATAGAGAAATATTTTTGATTTTCTCCAAAGCTCCATCAAGCTGACCCTGCGCCTTCTTTACCTTTTCTCTTTCTCTACTGAGATCAACAAAGGTTTCATTTTCAGTTGTTGACACTGCTCGAAGTTGTTTGACAAATTTTTGATGCTCTATTACTGACACCATTTCATTTCGACATTGGGTTAAGGTCTGTTGGGACTGTTCCAATTCTACTTCCAATCTTCTGATAGTGGCATCATGTTCAGAGGAATGAAGCACCCCTTGAGTCTGAACAACTTTTTCTACTGTTATTGCAACATCTGTCTAATTTCCTATTTCAACTGAATCCAAGGGGACATGAAAATCTGTTTGTGTTTCAACAAAGTGAGTATGAATTTCCCCTCTTTGAACCCTTCCAGGAGGAGGTGGATTTCTTCCCTGCATTCTATTTCTCCTTCCTATAGGATTTGTTAGACTGTTCCAACCACTTCTCAAGTCATCTAATCTTTCCCTTTAATCTGCCAGTTTCTTGTTTTAATACCTTCATTTTCTTGACATTCCTCCTCAATGCCTTATTCTCATGCTCCAATTATTTGATTCGACTATTACCTTCTTCTGTTGTTTCTTTATGTCCAAGGAAAATTTCAAGGTCTTCAACATCTTGATCAATTGGCAATTCATTCCTTGTATACTTTGGGAATTCTTGTTTCTCTAAAGGAATGTTCTCCTTAAATTGAGGCTCTGGTTGTTCTGCTACATCACTAGATTCCCTCATAGGAGAGGATGGCATCTCTACATCAGGATTATCAAAGACATAGTTTGAAGGAGGAGAGGTTGGAACTTGGAGTTTTTCTAGGCCATCTGTATCTTCAGTAAGAGACATTCCCAAATTTCCTAACACTAGGGCCATCTCCACTTCGTATCTTTTAGGGAAATCATCCTGCTACCCTTAAGGGTTTTCTTGTGGTGGCTCTTCTGTTTTCACAGTCTCTTGAGTTTTTTTAGATTGTCTTTTCTTTCTACCCTTTCTTCTTTTAACAGAGGGGGTTTTTGGAGCAAAAGTTGTTCTTTGTCTTTTCCTTCTTGATATTTCTGCTTGCATATTTTGGGTTTCTTCTTTTGACTGTTCTTCTTCCAACTGAACAAGTTCTGTTTCAATTTCAGGCTGGGTGGTTGGTATTTTTGTTTGAGCACTATCTTCCTCTAGCTGAACTACCTCAATTCCTTGTGGAGGAATTTCAGGGTGGATTTCTGACTAGGGAACTTCTGGTTGCTCTATTTGTAAGGGTCTATTGAGCTCAATTAGGTCTTCCCACGTCATGTGTGCATGATTTAATTCCCTGCATACTATCAACTTTACCATCCCATGATGGCTGATTACGCTATTGGGTTCTTTAGCTTTTTGAGTTCTTCCATCTACCTCATGCAAAATGCTATTTAAAAGAAATGGAATATTTAATACTAACTGTTATTTTAACATTGCCAACAACTTCATGTGGCGAGGTCTCACCACATCATATCGTCCATCGCATGTAATGTATCTTTGCACCACGCCTGCTAGCTCCCTCCAAGGTTCACTAAGAGAAGTGGGGTTGAGGCCTTTTCCTTTCTTGTCAAATTTCTCCCCTGGTTCTGCAAAGGATTCCATAGCTTCCTAGAGTGATGTGTATTTACCAGTCCATTTTGTTCCTTCATTTGGAAATCCTGTAATCTCGGCTATGATGACATCAATGATTGGTATTTGTATGCTTCGAAGTATTGAGATTCCCCCCTGTAGATTTTGGAAGAATGCCAACGCAATATTTGTATAAAACCCCTGCAACCTGTTAAAATATTGTGTCTATCCTAAATAGTTTAGAATTTCCCTAGCCTGATCAGTAACTTGCAACAATGTACGTTCACGATGAATAATTCGGCCACCCATATTTTCTGCAAGAAAATCGGCACAACTATCGTTCCCACCTGTGAAACTTGTTAGACCAGCCTATAAAAGAAAGTTACTAGAAAAGGTAAAAATTACATAATATAAATGGTATAAAAAATTACGTAACTTCCCATTATCTGTAATTATTATGGCTTATCGTTAATCATGCGGAATGTCCACCCGCCAATGAGTGAAAGGCCGACCTCGACCGATCATATGTGTGAACATATTAATGATGGATGGTCAGGTGGTGGATTAATTATTACGTCACCGCCACTGGGTAGAACAACTGTTAATAATTTCCAAAGCAACTTAATATTAGTCATGGAAATGAATGATAATCATATCTTTTGTGGAAATAGCAAGGCCAAATACCAATATCCAAAGTGTTAAGGAAGAAATTCCTAATATTTATAATATGTCTAAGTTTTATAAGTATGCCACTTTTCATAATTTTGTTATCCTCCCTTGTTTTGAATATAGCAAGAATGATAGCCTCTTATTAAAGAAAGGAAATCTATGAGCACAATAAAAACTTGCCGAATTAAGATAAAATTCAATACCATAGGCGAGCCACTGCTGTCAGAAGGCGTCCATAGCCTCGACAGGGTTTCCATTTAACCCATAGATGAGCTAGTATCCTCAATAAGTAATTTGAATGGTCTTCTCCCAAAAAGGCCACTATCCTGGTTTGGTAGCCAGATAACAACAATGCCACTCACTAGATCATAACAAAGTGAACAAGCTGGCTTGCGATGAGACCTCTTTTCCTTTGACCCTAAATGCCAAAGGCCATTGCCCTGGTGTGGTAGCCATAGTGGGAATTCCACTTATGCTAATATCTTATGGTCGTAGTAGGTTGGCTCATGATGAGACCCCCTATCCTCTTTGAGAGAAGGTTTTTTTTTTTCATTATCATTATTATTATTATTATTTTTATTTTATTTATTTATTGTATTTTTATCTGTTTTTTTATTATTAAGGGAGGCTCATCTACTCCTTAAGAGTTTGGGATGGCGTAAGAAGTGTAAGAATGCCAAGTAAAAATGTGCCTTAGACTCCTTATTATGATGTGAAGGAAAATTATCATTCAAGTATATGTATATATATAGGGAACAAAAACTGATTATGGTGGTTATGGATCATGAACAATATTAAGATAATTTAGAAGAATCAATCCATAAACAATTTGATAAGGTATGCTAAATATTCCCCAAAAAGAAAATAAGAAACCGTTGCCATGATAATTAGAAGTGATGCCTTTGCAAATTAGTTATTGAAGTTCATATCCAAAGGAATATCTAAACGTATAAGGAGTAGTCATAAAAACAACACGTGTTGTTGGTGGAAACAAAAATTGTTTCTTTCAAGTGAAAGGAACAACAACATGAACAACCACAAAGGGAACAACAACTATTACTTTTGAATGAACGACATTACCCGCAAAGGGAATGACAATCACAACCAAGGGAATGACATTTGTTACTTTTGAATGAACGAAATTACCCACAAAGGGAATGGAAATTGCAACCACGGGAATGACAGTTGTTACTTTTGAATGAACGACATAACCCGCAAAGGGAACAACAATCGTAAGTAAGGGAATGACAACTGTACGTTCGAATGATCGAAATTACCCGCAAAGGGAACGACAATTGCAACCAAGGGAATGACAACTGTTACTTTTGAATGAATGACATTACCCGCAAAGGGAACAACAATCGCAACCAAGGGAATGAAAAATGAAGTTCTAGGAAGATGATGATGATATTCCAATTGAACCATCTAATTAATTGATTGGATGCCTCCCGCATGAAGAAATTTTGTTCTAGCGAATCTAGGATTGATTAGTCATCAACTAAATTCATTTAATAATTTTACGGGTAGGTTTATTCAATGATCAGGGGGGTAAAATATACCAGATGGTTTATGGTGTCATGCATTCATTTCTATTTACTACAGTCACAACCATGCATCTTTTTAGTGCAATCGTCCGTCTTTTGCTACGAAACTTGACATATTCATCTCATGTATAAAAACAAGGTTTATATTCGATGGATTTTTCAAAGTGAAACAAGAGCAATTTGGAGTTTGAATTTGAAAGATATGTAACAGTTATAGATAAAGAACAAAAAATAGTGCTAATTATATTTTCATTACAGTGATATTTTACACTCTTTCTAGTCTTTGTTTTCCAAAGCTCTTTATAGTGACTTCCCTAGAAAATAAAAACTTAAAAACTCAATCAAATCTTCAAAGAAAAATATATACAATATGTACAATGCTAGAATAACAACAATTTCATGGAGTTGAAGCTGCCGGGTTACCTTCCCAACCAGCTAAAATCTGAATAGTAGGATCAATACTTACTTCTTGGCAAAAGGATTCTTTTGAAAGCGATTGATGGTAGAGCCGTAGCCGATGTCCATTTACCAGAAAAGGAGAACCAGACCTGTCTATGGTAACTAAAGTGACAGTGCCATTATCATGGACTTCCTTGATTTCATACAGTCCGAACCACCTTGTTTGCAACTTCCTAGGGAAATCCTAAAATCTAGAATCATAAAGAAGAGCCCAATCACCTTTCTAGAATGATTTCTTCTTGATATGCTTGTCATGCCACCTAGCTCTCTATTGTTGAATAACAATTGTGCACTGAAGGGAAAACAAGCGTGATTCATATAATTCATTGAGCTGCTGTAAGCATTGCGTGTGTGGTTCCGTAAGATCCAATCCTATTTCCTAGGTCGTTTTTAGGGTCTTGATCTCAAATTCAATTAGAAAAATTGGCTCTTTGTCAAAGACTAGGTGATAAGGAGAGTAGCCAGTAGTGTTACGCCATGTTGTGCAATAGGCCCATAAGGCATTTGGAAGCTCGACTGCCCAAATTTGACGGTTTGTCGAGACTGTTTTTGTCAAGATTGCCTCCAAGACTTTATTGGTACTTTCCACTTGTCCATTTTCCTGGGGGTGGTATGGGGAGGTAACCCTATGTTTAATGTGATAATTGCGCAGAGTGGCCAATATTTTATGTGCTGTAAATTGTGACCCTTCGTCTGTGATTACTTCCCTAGGCAATCCATAGCATACAAATAGTTCAAAAATAAATTTAATGACTGCTTCCTCAGTTGCTTTTGGCAAGGCTATTGCTTCTACCCACTTAGTCATATAGTCTGTTGCAACTAGTATATAAGATTTTTGGTTTGATTTTGGGTTAAAGGGGCCAAAAAAATCCAGTGCCCATCTCTCAAAAGGTTCCACCACCACTTGTGATTGCAAGGGAATTTCATCAGACTGACCTGGTCAGCCCATCCTTTGACAACTATCACAGGCCTGGACATACTTCTGTGCATATTTAAATATCGAGGGCCAATAATAACCCATCTGCAAAACCTTATGCCCAGTCCCGCAGTCTGCAAAGTGTTTGCCACAGGGCTCTTCGTGACATGCCTTCAAGACATCATGAATTTCATCCTCTCTGATACATCTTCAGATCTTTAGATCAGACCCTGTGTGAAAAATATACCCACCAATCTAGGTGAACTATACACTACGCTGAACAATTAATTTACTTTCTCTTGATGACAAGTGCATTGTCAATTTCCTAACTACCAGATAATTCACCACATCAACGTACCAAGGTGTCTTAATAGTTACAATGAACAAATGTTCGTCTGGAAATTGGTCTTTGACTGTCAAAGAGTTATATGTCTTGGGTATATGAGACAAAAAATCTGCAACAAGATTTGCTCTTCTCGGCTGATCCTTAATGGTGATGTTGAATTCATGCAACAACAACCATCGAGTAACCCATCCATTAGTAATTGGTTTGTTGGCTAAATATCTAAGGGCAGAGTGATCAATATACAAAAACACTGGATAGCCTATTATGTAATGTCAAAATTTATTAATAACATGTATAACAACTAAAAATTCTTTTTCTGTTACTGTGTAATTTAATTTGGCAGGGGTAAGATTTTTGCTAATAAAGTAAATAACATAAGGATTCTTGTCTTCTTCTTGTCTAAGGACAACACCTATAGCGACATCTGATGCCTCTGAAGAGATATGGAATGGTAACTTCCAGTTTGGTCCTCTCAGCACTGGTGCTATTGAAATTAACCTTTTAAGCTCTGCAAATGCAACATCACACTTACGAGACCACTGAAATTCCACATTACTAGTTAAATCATGTAAAGGTGAAACTATTCTTGAAAATTTTTCTATGAATCTGCGATAATATCCTACACAGCCAAGGAAACTACGTACCTTGGTCTGTGTACAGGGTGTAGGCAATTTAAGGATTACCTCTATCTTTGTTGGGTCTACCTTGATTCCATCTGCAGAAACATAGTGTCCTAGTACCACACCTTTAGTCATCATCATATGACATTTCTCATGACTCAAACACAAGCTAGTAGCAATGCATCGTTCCAACACCTTCTCCAAATTTCTTAAAACCTGAGCAAAGTTAGTGCCATAAGGGGTAAAATCGTCCATGTAAACTTTGAGTCCTTCATTAAGTAAACCAAAAAATATGCTTAAAATAACTCTCTGGAATGTAGTTGGAGTGTTACATAACCCAAAGGGAAATACTTGATATGCGAAGGTACCCTAAGGACATGTAAATGTAGTTTTATCCTGGTCTTTCGGAGCAATCTGAATTTGATTATAACTGCTAAATCCATCTAGGAAAGAGAAAAATTGCTTCCCTGCTAAGGTATCAAAGACTTGTGATCCATATGGATGTCGGTGGCCTCCCACCTATTCCAACTGGTTCATTTTGGCAGTTTTCCAGTTTAGCAGTTTTTTTCCTAGTTTTCAGGTCCCTGACTTGCGGGGCCGTTTTGAGGCCCTAAACAACGTTTTTAGAGATCGATACAGTCGTTGGATAGACCTTTCCAATGGGCTATCGTGTGCCTAAAATGAAGATCGTATGAAAAAGTTACGACCCTGGGAAGTTGACCGACTAACTTACCCAAACGGGGCCCACATGACTTTTGGCGCTTCATCTCCTAGGGTTAGGTTTTTGGATTTCTATGGTTTTTGACATTCTTGTTTATTGTAAAAAGGCCTTCAAAGCCTCATTGTAATGATATTCTTGCGAATGAGCGCAGCCATCACATCTCTTCTCAAAGATAAGCTGCCACCATTCCATCAAGCTTGTTTCCCGTTGCATTTTACAGTTTCAACTTATTTCCTTATTGAATAGAAAACCAGTTTTACTGTATCTTTGTTATTCTGTGTTAAGAATCTTTTAATAATCTGTATTCATTTCATTCTGCTCATAAAATCCGGATCAGTGGTATCAGAGTGTCCTACTCCTTGTTGTCTTAATGCATGTCCCCAACGAGGTCGGGGTACAAAGAATTGGGTCTCGAGCTTGTTTCTCTTGAAGACAAAAGCTCTCGCAAGCCCAAACGACCTCTCATGGCAGGAGAAAATAAAGATGACGGGACAGAAGATCCTTTCAAATTGTTTCTTGAGGCAACCCTCATGCAACAGAGGAACAAGATGATGGATAGTTTCACGTAAATCCTTCGGCGGCTACCAACAAGCGACACATCTTCCTCGAGCGGAGGCGCTCCCCCCTTCAAGGTACAAATCAACTTCGATATTCCTATATTTGAAGGTCAAATAGACATGGATGCTGTAGACAAGTGTTTGAATCTACTAGAAGGGTATTTTTCTATCCATAAGTTTTCAAATAGAGAAAAAATTACTTTTGCGCTCCTCAAAGCCGTTCCCCATGTCAAATATTGGTGGAAAACTTTCTGTGAGAAAAATGAAAGAGAGCAACCCTCATTATTTATAGTTACAGCCACCTAGGAATCCTTCAGGGATGCTATTAAGGAACAATACTACCCTGTCGGAAGCTATGTCGACTTGTATACCAAATGGACCACACTGCGGCAAGAAAGAGACCAAGCAGTGCCAGATTTCACAAATATCTTCCATACCCTGCGCACCAAGATGGGTATCAAAGATTCATAGCGACATCTGGTGCTCAAGTACCATGGTGCTCTGCATAGATACATCCAGACCGAAATGGAATTTATGGACATCTCGTCCTTGGGCGTGGCCTATCGATATGTCGTCAAAATAGAGAAGAAGCTCAAACAAAAGACGCGATAATTTTGGCCTGGGAACCCCTCACAGCAAAATCCAGGAAAGGGTGGCCCCAACCTACAGAACAAAGGACAAAGCAAACATGGAAAGTATCAGGACAACCAGTCCAAGCCGTAAGCAAAGAAGGACACCAGAAAGATAAAGAAGGATATCGGGAAGTGGTGTGACTTCCATAAGAGCCCTTGGCATAACACTGCTGATTGTTGCTAAAAGCAGTCGCTGGTGGCTGAAGTGAAAGCCTCTGAATCAGATGCGGGTTCTGACTCCGATTCAGAACCAGAAAGGGGAAGACAGATCATTGATGCGGAGCCGAGTGCCACCGTTTCTACCACCAAGATCCAGCCTAATGAACTAGATGAGCCAGAAGAAGGCAAGCACCTTTTCCATTCACAGATGTGGGTAAAAGGCACCTCGCTGCACTTCATTGTTGATAGCGGTAGCTAGAATAACCTCATCTCAACAGAGGTCATCAAGCGACTAGACCTATCGACAATGCCACACCCACAATCCTACACCATTGCATGGCTCCACCAAGGAAGTGATCTCCAAGTCAACCAACATTGTCGACTGTCGTATGACATCAATCCCTTCAAAGACGAGGTATTGTGTGATGTTTTTCCTCTCGAAGTTTGTAATGTTCTTTTGGGCCAACCTTATTTATGGAAACACCATGCTGTATATGAGTCTAGGCCTCATAGTGTTATTATTACTTTGAACAAGAAATTGTACAGGATACCCGAGGCAGTCCATCCTAGTGTTATTTCCTTGATCTCTGCCAAGCAATGCAGGAAGGTCAACTCTCAGACCGGGAAATTTTTCTTCTTCGTGATTTGCTATCAGAGTAAGATAAAGATCACAGCCACATCCAGGGCCTTTGCGACCGATCTCTCCACACAACAGAAGCAAGTGGATAAGGTCATGGAAGAACACTCAGATGTCTTCTCCTCTCCTATCGGGGTACCTCTGCATTGCCAGGTCAAACATCCCATCGATCTGACCCCAGGTGCACTGCTACCCAATGGGCCAGTCTACCGTTGCTCTCTGTTAGAAAACAAGGAGATCAAGAGGCAGATCTAAGAACTTCTCCACAAGGGGCACATCCATCCTAGCTCATTGCCTTGTGGGAGCCCAATCGTACTGGTGCAGAAGAAAGACAGGACCTGGCGACTCTGCATTGATTACTGGGCCCTGAATAAAATCACAGTCCAGAACCGGTACCCGATTCCCCGAATCGATGACCTCCTTGATTAGCTCATGGGGGCCAAATACTTCAGTAAGATTGATCTGAAGTCTGGCTACCACCAGGTCCCAATAGAACATACAGATGTATGGAAGACCGCCTTCAAGTCAAAATAAGGTCTTTTTGAATGGTTGGTCATGCCCTTTGGTTTGACAAATGCTCCAAAAACTTTTATGAGGATGATGGACGATATCCTGCAACCTTTCACCAATACTTTTGTAGTGGTGTATCTGGATGTCATCCTCATATACAACAAGACTTGGGTGGAACACTTGCAACATATTCAGTAGGTTCTGCACACCCTACGACACCACAAACTATATGCAAACTTGGAAAAATGCTCCTTTGGCATGGACAAAGTCCACTACTTAGACTACATCGTTGATCATCATGGTGTGCATGTGGATCCAGCCAAGATACAGGTCATCCGTGACTGGCCAGCCCCAACCACACTCTCTAAGCTTTGGAGCTTCTTGGTCCTTGCCAATTTCTATCGCAGGTTTGTGTTGGGATTCTCTCATATCGCATGGGCCCTCAACCAAGTAACCAGGGGTGGCGGTAAGGAAAAATTTGTGTGGGGCCTGTCCCAACAACAAGCCTTCTATGAATTCAAGCAACGCTTATGCTCATCCTCGGTACTTTCATTACTGAACCTGCTACATCCCTTTGAGATTGAGACAGATGCTTCAGACTATGCTGTGGGCACCGTTCTCACTCAACATGGCCACCCCGTGGCATATCATAGTGAAACACTATTAGATAATGTCCGTAAGTACCCTAATTACGACAAAGAAATGTACTCCATTGTGAAATCCTGCCGCCAGTGGAGACATTACATTCTAGGGAAGGAGATAGTCATCCACACTGATCACAAGCCACTGCAATTCATGCAGACCCAAGGCAAATTTCAGAATGACCACCATCAAAAGTGGTCCACATACTTATAGCAGTTCCACCTCAACATCAAGTATAAAATAGGAAGTACCAACTGAGTTGCTGATTGCCTCAGCCAACCTCCAGTCGCGACACTCACCATGGTGCTAGAATCTTGCGGCCATGAGACCTTTGGATGGCCCCACCTCTATGAGACAGACCATGACTTCTCCACCACCTACCAAATGTTGGGAGCAAACTCAGTGTCCACTGATTTCCATCTTCAGGACGGGTTGTTGTGCCATCTGGGCCATCTTTGCGTTCCATCAAGTGAGCACGTGAAGCTAATCTGGGAAGCTCACTACAGTCGAGTGGTAGGACACTTTGGCATATAAAAGACAGTGGCAGTGCTGCAAAAACATTTCTACTGGTCGAAACTTCGACAGGATGTCGACAATTATATCAAGTCCTACATCGCCTGCACTATTGCCAAACCGACCACTAAGAAACATGGCCTATACACCCCTCTTCCTACTCCTGACAAGCCATGGGAATCCATATCCATGGACTACATGTCAGGCCTCCTGTCCACCAAGAGGGGCAACGACTGCATTTTTGTGGTTGTTGATTGCTTTTCCAAGATGGCGATTATGGCCGCCTACAAGAAGAGCATCACTGCAAAGGACACTGCCAAGATCTTCTTTGAACATGTCTGGGTACACTTTGGGATCCCAAAAACCATTGTCTCAGATCGGGACAGTCGGTTCCTCATCACATTCTGGTCGAGCCTCTAGTCACTGTTGGATACCAAGCTCACTAAATCCATTGCCTTCCACCCCCAAACAGATGGCCAAACTGAGGTCATCAATCGGATGAGCGTACATATCCTGCGCATGTACAATTCCAAGCACCCCCGCACATGGGATGAGAGTCTTCCCTATGTCCAACATAGCTACAATCGAGCCCTGCATAGCTCAACTGGCCATGGCTCCTTTCAGGTGGGGTTGAGATTCTAACCATTGGGCTCCATGGATGTTGCACTACCACTGGCGAACACCTCGATCGACTCATCCCCTGATCCACCAGAAGCTGACAAAGCCACCCGGTTCATTGAGAGGATCCATCACATCCACCAATAGGTTCAGGATATTTTACAGAAGTCCAATGCCAAGCACAAGCAATGCCATGATCAACATCGGGTGCCACATAAGTTTCAAGTGGGCGACAAAGTTTGGTTGCACTTGCAGAAAGAATTCCTTACAAGGCCCCATCGGAAGCTTCACCCACTCCGGTATGGGCCATACACAATCACCAAGGCTGTGGGTGACAATGATTTTACACTCAACGTTGCCCCTTTCCTTGGCCTGCACCCAGTCTTCAACGTGGCTCTCCTTCGACCATATTTCCCACCATTATTGGACACCTCAGAGATAGCAGAGAAGTTGACACCAACATAACTCAAACCTGAATGCATGCAACATGCATCCAGTGATCATATTGTGGACACACAGATCAAGGGCACCCAACAACAAAGGATCCAACTTTATCGAGTTGTCAAAGCAGGGCAGCTCCTGCACCAAGGCAAGTGGCTCACCTGGGGCCAAATTCAATAGAAATTTCCTCATCTGATGGGGGAACTCAACGCAATGGAGACCATTGCTTCCTAAGGGGGGAGGATTGATCCATATGGATGTCGGTGGCCTCCCACCTATTCCAACTGGTTCATTTTGGCAGTTTTCTAGTTTGGCAGTTTTTTTCCTAGTTTTCAGGTCCTTGACTTGCGAGGTCGTTTTGAGGCCCTAAACAACGTTTTTAGAGATCAACACAGTCGAAAATGCCCTTTACTAGATTAGACCAAAATGTGTAGTCCTCGGAAAGACCTTTTCCAATGGGCTATCGGGTGCCTAAAACGGAGATTGTATGCAAAAGTTACGACCCTGGGAAGTTGACCAACTAACTTACCCAAAAGGGGCCCACGTGACTTTGGCGCTTCATCTCCTAGGGTTAGGTTTTTGGATTTCTAGGGTTTTTGACATTCCTGTTTATTGTAAAAAATCCTTCAGAGCCTCATTGTAATGATCTTCTTACGAATGAGCGCAACCGTCCCATCTCTTCTCAGAGATAAGCCACCACCATTTCGACAAGCTTGTTTTCTGCTGCATTTTACAGTTTCAGCTTATTTCCTTATTGAATAGAAAACCAATTTTACTGTATCTTTGTTATTTTGTGTTAAGCATCTTTTAATAATCTGTATTCATTTTTTTCTGCTCATAAAATCTAGACAAACCTGATCTATAAAAGGTAGTGGAAAATGGTCTTTCTAGGTAGATTTATTGAGTTCTTTATAGTCTACACAGATTCACCACTTACCATTCTTTTTAGGGACGATTACCAGTGGGGAGAACCACTGGCTGTCTGAAATAGGATATATAAAATCCACATCCAACAGTTTCTGTAATTCTTCTTTAACAATGTCTCTGAGATGAGGTTTTAATCTTCGTTGGGGCTATCGAATGGGTCATATATCTTTTTCGATATAGATATGATGTGTGCATAGTTTGGGATCAATTCCCTTCATGTCAAAATATTCCCGGGAAAAATCCTTTTGGTGTTTAGAGAGGATCTGGATTAATTTTTGCTATTGTTGGTCATTCAGATTGGCATTAATATTCAAAAATCTTCCTGGTGCAATTTCAACTAAAATGTTGTTATGGACAACAGTAGTGGGAGTGTGTTGATCAATCAATTCTTCCAAAGGATCTCCCTGTGTTTCATTGTCTAAAACAGATTTTAGCATTTGACATGTTGGGTTACCTATAACAGTTGGGTTGTTAATGAAGCTTTTGATCACATCATCTTCTAATTGATTTTTGAGCCCAAGATCTTCTTTTAGTGTGAAAGGAGGGCATATGTTTTCTTCTGGATATCTAGGTGGTTGCAACTACTGGTGTATGATAGGAAGACTTGGTTTGGCTAGAGGATACAAGTTAAGGTTCTTTATAGCACTTCCTCTAGCAATTTTCATGTTGCCTGTGTGACATCCTATGTATGCATATGTTGTTGCTAGCCACGGTCACCCTAATTTTAACGGGTGTCCATCTAGTCTACTTCTTGGGTTAATAATGAGGAAATCAACTGGGTATTGCCAAGAGTTGACTGAGATTGCTATGTCTTGTAATGTGTCTTCTGGTTTAACCACTGATCTATCATCCAATTCTAAAAAAGTTGAATTTGGTTCGTAGGACGTGATACCCAGGATGTTACAGGTCTCGGTGGTTAGAATATTGATGGCTGCTCCCAAATCCACCAGTGTATTTGGGAAAGAGAAGCCTTGTATCTGAACCGTTACCACATGATTTTCTGGGTCTGTGTATTTGACTGGCTCCTATTTACCTAAAATAAGATTGGATAAGGCTTCTATCACATGAACAGTTGATGGATTCTTAGTTTTTCCTCTGGGATTTTCCCACATAATTCTTTAATTGTTTTCGCATAAATAGGAATATCTTGTATAGCCTGTAGGAGTGGGATTTTAATAGACAATTTTTTTATTTCCCCGACGATATCAAAGTTGGGATATACAACTGGTTTAGCTATCATTAACCTTTCAGGGAACGGTGGAGAAGAAATTATGTCTTTATCAGAATTTGGTTGCTCGACTGTATTTTTTCCTTGTTCTCCTTATTCTGTTATAACCACAATCGATGGATTTATTGTTGGTTGTTTATCTTTCTTGTTCTCATGTTCTTGATGAATTCTACTTTCCTCAGGAGAAATTACATGCCCTGATCTTAACCAAATCTCGTTGCATCCTACAGAGTTCATTTCACCTTCCAAATTCTAGACAATTGACACGAGCTGGACTAGTTTGTTATTAGGATTCGGGTTGTGTTGAGCTAGTAGATGGGGGCGTACTTGAGGTTGGGGATTTTGGGGAAATTGAAGTGGAGCTTGTAAAGTGGGCTGAGATTGAGGAACCATTCCCATAAATTGATTGGTCAGTCCCATGGGGCGCTACGAGTTTTGAGTCCAATTTGGAGCTTGGGCAGCTGTGCTAGTCCATTGTGAAGGATATGGACTATTATTTGAATTTTGCTAAAACAGGGTAGAGTACTGCAGGTTAGGCAAAGTAGGAGCAGAAACTGGTTGATTTGGCCAAGGTGCAGTAGGATATTGTTGGGACTGCCAAGTGGGATTAACAAATGGTTGTCCCTGCCATGTGTTTCTAGGATTATGTTGTTGATTATATTGTCCAGGAAAGAAAGAAGAAGGATATTGTAGTGTACCTGGGGGACGAGCCTACCATTGGCGACGCTGAGCCATCAGATGTATCGGTTTTGTTTCTTCTTCTTCTTCTTTAAAGATGACCTTTAGTCCTGGAAGTGATGGACATTGTCCTGTCACATGATCTTTGGCACATACAACACAGGTTTGAACCATGTCCAGGGGAAATTCCCTTAGACTATGCACCGTGGAAAAAATATATCCAACGACTGATCTGCTTCTGCCTATCTCTGTTTATCCTGAAGAACATCCAATTGCGTAGTCAGAGTACCCAAAATGTCAGTTTTAAAATTTTCCAAAATATTACCAATTTCTGCTCAGGTGACACTCCCACTAGTAATGTTTCTACTTCTAGTGATGGGACCTCGTATTCCCGATCTAGTTCGTGTACTACCACATGAACATCTGCTACACAATTGAACAATTTCATCATACATATCTTGATAAATATCGCCTTTTCCCATCAAATTTAATTGTCTCTACCCATTCATCCTTCATACCTTTTATTAGAGTGGCTTTAAGTACCTCACCTGGTAGTGTCCCGTAAGGTGATCTCTGTACGTTATATTGAAATATTTCAACATATTCTTCTAGTGTTTAATTTTCTTTTGCAACCATTTTAAATATTTCATCCTTTAAATCCCTGGTTCTACAATAGTCTTGGTATTTTGTAAGGAAGGCGTGTTTCATTTCATCCCATGAATTTATAGTTCCTCCCCCTAGTCCCATGAACCATTGTAAATTTTCCCCTTTCAAAGTGGAAGGAAATAGCTTTGGTTTTTGTGGTTCCGAGGTATAGTCATAGCCTCTACACAGGACATCAAATATGAATAATAACATGTCAGGGTCCTCTGAGATTAGCCCATTGAAGGTTGGAAGATTTTGTAGTGGAATGGCTTTCATCGGGGCATTAGAAACTGGATCAACTATAGGATATTCCAAAGTGGTAGTCTGGGCCTAGGGTCACGACTGATGTTGTTGTGACATTTGGTCAAAAATGTGCCAATAACCCTCAAGGATCTCTTAGTATGGGTTCTCTACTCGGGGTGGATGATTACTTGGTCCCTTAGGAGGTTTTGCCACGCTACCTATGTTTGGGATTATAGGTGTTCCTTCTCCTACCAAAATCACAGGAGATCCAAATTCAAACAGTTGTGGGTTTTCCTCAACAACTCCACTGGTCTCCCCTTCTCCGTCTCTCAAATTACAAGAATTTCCCTCGCCTAAAGGATTGAGAAGTGGAGTGTGTGTACTTTGGAAAATCTATTCAGTTCCTTCAGTTCCACTATGAACCTCAGTGTGAGCTACAGTTGGTGAGTCTAATGCTTGAGGGGCTCGGGTAGAACCTTTTCGAGGTCCAACCAAGGCTTGAGATTCAAACTTTCGGATAATTTCGTCTATAAAAGTGCTCGTTCTAGGGGTTGTCGAGCCATGGGATTTTGTGGTTTTCGATAAGGGATTTTGTTTTTCAGGTTCTTTCTTCTTAGTCATACACATTGACGCAACCTCTATACACCTATGTAACTTCTATGCATTGATTGAAGGTAGGCGTTGGCACAAGCATTTTACTTGTTGCCTGTGCAGGTTCTTACCTTCCATTTTTAATACCTCATCCTTTCAGAGACGCAACCTATACTATCCTTGACAATCTCCTGGAAACAACGCCAAAATGTTGGGTTCTAAAGATGTCCTAAAAACAACCTTAGTTCTAACATTAATTTTATCAACCAAGGTTTCGTCTTTTTCTCTCAAGATTGGCAGCAAAATCTATGTGGATAATTTGTAGAGGTTTAAATCGTGTAGATAGTTCATTTACAACAAATCTGGATTCATCTAAGTTATTATAACAATCAAGTTCTTCACGCATTAACTATAAAACCTGAAACTGATGATTCAATCAAAAGGAAATATACTCTAAGCAGTAACACACCCTGAAAATAAACATCAATTAATTACTAAACTCATTCATCTATCCAGGAAACAATAATTTAATGTACAAAAATGCTAATGAATCAATCTCTCAAAGAACACTGATTAATCAATCTATTCAAAAGGAACAACAAATGAAAACTTAATGAAAAGAATCAACAAACAATAAATTGACAATAATCGGTAATTGAACAAAAATCGATAATTGAAGAACAAACGATAATTGAACAACAATCGGTAATTGAACAACAATCAATACTTTCCAAATAAAACATCTAATCTCTGTGAATGGAATAACATAATCAATTCACATTAATAAATCTATTCTAATATGTTGAAGGAAATATCAACCCACGGAATTACCACAGAATTGATAAAAATACAGATAAGACAGTAGCACCTATCGATTGGGCCCATGGTCCTCAGAAGATACTGTTATGAAAAACTCAGTACACAGAAATGGTCAAAACACTTGAAACTTCCATTAATTCCATAATTGATAAGTCATTTACAACTGGGTTGTTGTACATAGTATCAACAATTTGGAGATTGGGACTCTGGTACACCCTCTCTATCATTCACTCTTCTATATATATTACAATAAGAGAAGTGAATTAAGCTATCCTAAGGATCGAGAGATCCTCAAGATTGCTTTTACTATTTTATGAAGATTCAAGATAAAAATCAATCTTCCTTGAACCATCTTGTGCCTGATTTCTTTAATCTTCAATGACACGTGCATCCTTATTATCTTCTTGATTATCCTCGATTAACATCAATTGCTCGTTTCTGCATGAAATCGAAGCAATTCAAATCCAAACTTTAGAAAATATCTAATATTATTTAATAATATTTTCAAAATATTTTTAATTATTTTCTTCCCTATTTACTTCAAACTAATAGAAAAGACAACAACAAATATATCTTAAACCAAAGTAACAAGGAGAATATTTATACCTTTTTCTCACCCCAATAGAGAGTCAAATTGTTGTTCCTTTATGTTGATCATAAGTTAAAAATATATTGTTTTGAAGACTCAATAAAATCAAAATTTCATAATCATTCTTGCAAGAATTGACCATTGGAAGAACTGAACTTTTCTAATGAACAATGAAGACCATGCTGCAGATGATACTCTTTAGGAATAACCTTTGAAATCTAATGTCTGAATCCTTTTCTTTAGTTTTTTTAAAAATTTCTTTAACTGTTACAAGATCTGGGTGGATCCTGTAATTATTTGAAGAACAATTCAACTTGAATTGTTGTCTGCTTGTCACCTAATTTTCAAACAACAATTTGAGTCTAGTGGTGCGAGAAACTTGGTTTTTGCCACTAGAAAATTTTATTTTTATTTTTATTTTATCAAAGACTTCTTAGATCTCATAAGGACCTAGCCAGTGAGTACTAAACTTTCCCTTGAAATACTTAAACTTAGAATCAAAGAGCAAGGCCTAGTCACCAACTGTAAATTGCTTTTTATTTATGAAATTATAATGCCACCTTGTCCTTGCTTGTTGAATTAAGATAGTTTGTTGTAAGGCATCTTGTCTGATCTTATCTAACTCATTCAATTGTTCAACCCTTTGCTTTTGAGCCTCAGTCCAATCAATTCCTAGTTATGCTTCCATTATGAAAGTTTGAACTTGAAATTAAATGGGAAGGACTTGCTTACCATACACTAGTTCATAGGGAGTGTTGGCACGCAGTGGGAAGACCCAAGGTTAATCATTAATTTACCAAAAAATCCCAAGATACTGGCCCTTTCGATATCACCCACAAGTAGGTGAAGTCTCACCTGAAGTATCTATGGGGAATGCAGGAACCAAGTTTCTGCAGTCATGGGGGAATATGAGGAATTCATACCTTATTGCTTACTTAACCTTTAATTATCATGCAATTTACCTTGTGCGAGACATTAGTCCACTTAACATTCATTCATTCATCATTAACTTAAGTGAACCAAAAAACATTAGTGACATATTCATAATACTAAACATTCACCATTATTGTGAAGTAGCCACAACCAGTAAACAAATCTATATTAACCATCCATCACATGCGTAAAAAACATAACACACATAAGACACACATCAAGAAACAAGATTTAACATGGTTCACCCCAAACTAGGCTACGTCCACAACAATTGGATTCTTATTCATTCATTCATAATATCCATTACTTTCATGTGCACTGCGCTTATACATAGATATTCATCTACAATACAAACCTTCCCTATTCATTCTATGTTGTAGTGCACACATACCTCGCGATTAATATTCAACTCAATCAGAACTCTCATCGAAGATCGATTCTGCAAGTGTTCACTCTCCGTTATCCATCACTCAAGACTCAAGACCCAAAAGACTCGACCCCTTTCTACACAAAACTCATTACATATTTATAGTATTCTATTAGGGAAAATCTTGTTACAACATGGTTACAAAGTGGAAAAAATGTCCCAAAACTTCCTAACTAACTCATGTTTCTTGCATGTCAACTCCTAATAACGTGTCAACTACTTTTTGCACATGCTTCTCCTTTTCCAAAATGTCATGTAATCCACTTCTACATGATTCCCAAAACTTATCCAAAACAACCTACTCCAATAGGCTCCCAACACACACATGTGGCCCGTCCCGAGCCACTTATTCATGTTGTTTCTCTCCCTTCATCGCGAGTTTGGTCACCAAGAAGTTCTGAAATGTTTGTTTAGCAGTGATGACCATCCCCTTCACATGTTCTTCTTTCTTTGCTACCTCTTCTTCTACTTGCGCTATTATCGGGCCCTATAGCTTCTCGGTAGTCTTCCAAGTGGCTTGTTTCACCACTCCTTATGCAACTACAAGATCTTATGTTACCTTTCAAGCCTATTCATGTAATAACTCCATATTCTTCCCAAGAGCCTATTGCTATGCTCTCATCTAGTTCATTTTAGAATATATCTTCTTGTTGTCTTCCATTTCTTTCATATTCTCTTCTGATGGCAAGTTTCTCATTGTATCCTTAAAATTATATGCTTTCTCCTACACAACTGGAATCGTCTTCCCAATTATTTGTAACTCGACATATTCTGTCAACCGAGTCTAGACTTCTATGCTTTCTTCACAAAGTTTGGCACACTCTACTTATAAATTATTCATATTGTTAACAACTGTGTTCACCATCTTCTCCCTTTACTCTCTCTCCTCAGGTGGAGTACCTGGTATTGCGTGTGATTCCAATTCTATAAAACTCAAGTGTAATCCTTGAATAGCTTCGCCAACCTTTGACACCTTCTCTTATATTGTAGTATCCACCTCCATTGGTACTTCTGGAAGTTCCTTATACACTTGTTTGAATGCATGTTGCATCCTCTCTTCGTTCTATGTAGCCTCGTCCCTTTCCATTGTTACTCTATTGTAGTCGAGATGCAAAGCTACATTCTCTATTGTGACCTTCACGAACTCATTAGAGGTCTTCTCAGCATGTAGGTTGAGTTCTTGTGCAACAAAGACCTGCATTCCTTGTAACATCTCTATTGGCAACGTTGAAAATCTAAGTCAATGTGACTTAAATATTGCGCCTGCTCCTGTAACTCAGTCAATGTGAATGTTATCACCCCTGGTGCTATCTGTACCATCCTGCGCTCTCTTGCTACTTCTAATGACTGAGAGACCACCAAACTCACTTCTGCAGTCTGTGTTGTGCTTACGGTCTGTGCATCTTCTATGTGTCGTGATGGCGTGATCCTTGTTGTTTCTAACATCTGGCGCAACTCAACCATATGCTCTTGCATCTTTCTATTCATTTCCTCTTGTTGTTGTGTCACGTGCTGAAACACGTCATCTTCAACTTCCTTAACCTGATCACCAATTTTTCTAGATCGTCCTCCATAAGTGCTTGTATACTCGATTCCTTCACATCCTTCCTCTTCTTTCTCCATGGCATTGATTTTCCTATGTCAATATATTTCCTCTTATCCTTGGGCATTGTACAGTCTTTCCTTTGTCATTTCCTAGCCCTTCTTCTTCTTCTCTCCACCTGGTATTTCTTCAACCACTGGTGGTTGTGTCTCTGGTTGCTTAGTCTTTGTCAATGGGATTTTCCAATCTGTGCCCTAGTCTTCCATTATCAGTACCATTTATTCCTCTGTTATCATGTACTTCATGGACAACCATTCTTCTCATGAATCCTTCTTTGCTTGAATGTATATATGGTGGTGATCTTCCTTGAACCACACAATTGACTTTAATGCTTCTACTATATGTGGTTGTATTTGCAGTGTATCTTGAATACACTGCCTACTGGTCTCCTGGTAAATATAAAAAAACAATATTATTGTGTAACTGTCACTCCTTATGCACAATATGCCACAAGTTCTGATATCTTGCAGCCAAAAATTCCTTATCTTTTTCTCCCAAAAATTGAGCACCATCCGTCTCCCTCCATACTATTAATGTAATTAAAATTAATAATCATGCATAGTGAAATTCAGTGCCTTTATCTTGTGTCTCTTCACAGTCGACCAAGAAATCGTTTAGCAAAAATGTCACCCAGTTCATCTGCACGCCCTCTACACACTTCACGGTTGCTTCTATGATTGTCGTTGGTACTTGGTCCCTCCGACATTTCCTTAACAACTTACAAGACAATACTTGTGTTGCAAACCTCACCGTAGGGTCACACATGCTCGCTACATCCAAACCACACACTCCTCTATGCATAAGAAACTTCTCTCTCATGCTGTTTGATAAATCCTTCTCATTCTTCTTATTTGAAAATAACAGTGAGGGGTCCTCCCCTTGCGATGGCAGTCCAATAATTTGCACAATCAAATATGTGTCAAGGGAGACCGACCTATCGATCCATAAGTAACCTCTATGCATGCATATCAACAACATCTTTACGCATGCGTTGATTTATGTAATCCTTCCAAAATGTGGTATGTCGAATAAATTCAGGATGCCATTTTTCTCCAACCATGTCACCCATATTTGTGGCTCTATCATGATCATCCGTGTTTCTGCGTTGATGTATTTCTTCAAATACTTGCTCGATGCTAGCTCTAGGAATTTCTTCGCATCTGTAATATTATGGTATGCATACTTTAAAGTCAGTATCAATACTAACATATCTCCAAATGGGATTTTTTACTTCACAAGCGGATACTTAGCATCTTTTGACAACATGACTGGCATCGCTATATCATTCCTTGGTGGTATGTAATCTCTTGGAAATATTGTCTCTAATGAATATGACCCCGAGGTTTCTTCAACTACAGGTATTGTTGTTGGTTGACTTCATTGTTTCCCTGGTGTTGATGTTGATGCCACTACTGTGTTGGGTGGTGTCATCTTTCTTTGCAACAATCTCCCTGCAACTAACACCTACAACTCGACAACACTCTCTTGGCTCTGCAACTCCTTCTCGCTTGAATCTCTATTGAAACTGTAATCGACCGTAACCTTTCCTCGTAAACCCTTCTCTTTATTTTATATCCCATTAACAATGGTTAACTTATATTCGTGCCTAAACTTTCCATTTAATCCACTAGTGTTTTTCATTCAATACATGTCTTAATCGTGCAATAACTCTGAATATTCTAGTGGATTTGGGTCTCTATCTGTTAGTTTGTTATGATCTCTACGGTACTTTCCATTTATTACAACATGTCTCCACCTATTTGGCATGATGTTTCCTCATAAATTCTTCTTCCCATCATGTTTCCTCTTTAATTCTCTTAATTGTTATCTGCACGATCGCCTCTCTCTGCATGATCTCCTCTCGACGCAACTTGCTTCCTTCGTTTGTGTGCCCTGCTACCTACTTCTTTCTTTTCCGCGACAATTTTGTGCTTATCATGTTTACTTGCTAATATTACCTTCTTTGAACTTTGATTCAATCTTCAACTTTTTACTTCTTTCTTGAGCCTTTTTCTTGATTTTTCCCTTTTGTTTACTTTTTCTTTCTTTGTCTACCTTTTTCTTTCTTTTTCTATCTACACTATTATACATATATAAAGCTATTGTGCAGTTAGCTTAGCGCATTGAAGGACGATCATCAGTTTTAGCCAACTCCTGTCCATGTACAGTTTTAGCTGACTCCCATTAACTAGCCCATCCACGACTTCTCCATCTGAACAACCCATGCATCTGTAACATACCATATCCCATATAGGACTAACCAATGCATCTGGAAATTCCCTCGATGTTGTATAAACTTACTGTTATAGAGTAATACTAAGTCTACTATCTGAAACTTCTTCTACTTGATATGTCTATCATGCCAAGATTTCTCACGTGCTTTCTATACTTGTTGATGGAAACCCACGACAAAACACTCTTCTTCTAATTCCATTAGTTTTGGTAGTCTCTTTTCCACTGTGCCTAAATCTGTAATCTTTGTCTTCACAACTTCTAACATCTTGTCTATGTCTTCTTTTATCTTATGCTTATATTTCGGGTTCATTCTATATAGGGTCTCTATCACACAGATTTGGCATCTGGTTTCGACGAAATCTTCATTTCTCCTAACTCTCCCACGATTCCTTTCGTATATGAGAACCTCGTTGGAAAAAGATCCTGGTACTCGCACAGTAAGTCGACAATATTCTCGACTGTCTCATCACTCCAATAGTATCCTATATTCACTTTTCACATTCTTAGGGGCTTCGCATATATTACTGACTCAAGCTTTGATCCTTGTACTGCACACTCCCCTCCAGTTTCTCGTATTTTCAAATTCCTTGGGTGTTCATCCTCCTGGTTTTCTTCAGTAACATTATAACAGTGCAAGATCTCTTCGACTAGTGTAGTAACTCTAGGTTTATTGTACATTGAGCCTTTTATCACAAAAATATTATTCTTCATCACTTGCAAGGCTGAGTCAATCAAGGGATTATTATTTTCAAAACTGAACCTTACCTTGAATTTTTTGGTCAAATCTTCCTAATCTTTTGTCCCTCTACGCACTTCTAGTTCCATGTACCAATTCTCCGTAGTAGTGTCCAGAGTATGCACAAACAAATGCATGCATTCTTGCTAAGGTACTGATATCCACTACATAATACACTTCATAACATGATCTTCTAGATAACTTAATCCACTATACTTCGACATGATACTTTTATTCTCTATCTCGAATCTAACTTGTAATAACCTTTTGCACTACTGCCAACTTCTTATTCCATCCTTTTGCGTAGCCCACCATCTCGCTAAAGTTGATTTTGGTGTGACATCTAGGGCCAAGAGTCTTAGCAAACCTAGAATCTACATTTCAAACTCATTAATAAAATATTCTATAGGTGTTAGTACATTATACCTTGGAGGTTTGACTATTTTGGTTCCAACCCATCTCATTGCGCGGGTAATTCGAGCACATTTCCTTGTATATACTTCATACAAATTTTGTTACCAATTTTCCAAGGCTTCTTCTGAGTCTGACGCACATGAGCTGATACTCATCCAACTAAATATGCCTTCAACTAGGATTTACATAATCATCCATTCACATAGTCATATTATACAGATTATCAAGTTATTTTATCTTGGTTGGTTCTACATACCTTCTTCCTTCAGTGGGGTCTAACAATGCAGTAACCTTCAAATATTTCACTTCGAATACCATATGTCTCTTCTTTAGGTCAATGATAGTCTGATTATTGAATTCCCAATCAAGTCCCAAGAGTGTTGGATAAGGTGTATTTCCATCTACTATGTTGATCACTTAAAGTCTACTACAATATGCACTCCATCAATATTGACATTTACTCTTGTTAACATTCCAAATGAAACAATCTTATGTTGGTTCACTAATCTCAACTGGATAGGAGACTGAATCAACTTCGGCTGGCCGATCATCTCCCAAGCCTGTCTCGGGATAACATTTACATCATAACCTAAGTCCAAAATTATATTGTCCATTTTGTAAGATCCTATCTACGCATTGAGACGAAACTCCCTATTTGCTCTCTTATTATTGTGCACCTGGTTAATTGCTATGTGTGCAAAGAGTTTATATTTTTCTTGGGAATAATGGTCAATCATTCCATGTAGACTACTCAATGTAGATTCATCTTTCATTAATTCTAAACAACTTCTTAAAAACATCTTCAAAGTACCTACCTTATCAGTTTTCTTCTTTGAATGGTCATAGACTAGAGGCATATCATATACTGGTGGTCTATGATACAATGGTGGCACAATCGAAGTTGATGATATCCATTCTGATCCCATCAATTATTTTCTTGTTTGTTGGTAGGTATCTTTCTCTTTCCTTGGATCAAATAATGGTAATGGCTCCACTGCTTTCCTTACCCACTGGTGAATTCTATTCCCTTAATCTTTTGCATCAACTATGATTATTATTCCTCCGTGCATAACTGTTGTTATTTTGGGCTGATCATTACATTGTTCTGCTGCTATCATCTGTATGTTTTGGTTCTGGTTCCCTCTTGCCTGCCATTTTTCTATAAGTTGAGGATAATCCTCCATCGCATGGTCCAATGCTCTGTATTATGTGCATGTCATGCATGGATTCAGGCACTTGCATGCTAAATGTCAAGGATGATTACAATTGTAACATATAATAGGTCCTCTTCCTCAACCAAATCCTCCTCTTCATCGACCTCTAAAGCCTCCTCCACCTCCTTGATTATAACCCCCTCTGGGAGTATTAAACTGTGGGGCTCCTCCTTCTGCTTCTTCACCTTGAACTCTATAATCATCTGTAGTAAGCTCTATCATCAGGTCCAACGCGTGAAAATCCTTCTCATCATGTCTGAAAAACTTACATAAATTACAAAAAAAAATCCTCACAGTGTTCTGGTATTTCTGCATCAATGGGAAATTATGAGGGTAGTGACCCACTGTCTTGCAAATTTCACACCATAACCCTAACAGATTTGGGGCTCCTGTATTCAAGTGTTGCTGGAATGTAGGACACTCATCTTTATGATGGCATTTTATTTTACAGGTGATACACCATACTCCCTCACATTTTTCTTTTCCTTTCATAATTTCATGTAATTGAATAGTCAGTGTGGCTAGTTGTGACTGGACTTAAGCCATCCCCGTGTTATTCTCTCCTAGATGGGATGCTTCCAATTTCATCCCAATTTTCAGATATTCTGACTGCGTTGCAATATTTTGTTGCATCAAAGGGCAACACATATGTGACAATAAACCTACAATAAACCATTCTTTGTATTGTTCGTCCAGAATATGGAATGTTAGCCGGTCTTTCAATGTCTTAAACCTTTGATCATAGTCCCATACTGATTCATTTACTATTTGTTTGATCTCTTTTAGCTCCATGATACACTGCAATTGAGATTTAGGCTTATGGAATTCTTTCAACAACACTTGTCTTACTTCTACCAATGTCCTCTTCTATCCCACAAGTGTGGTATTTTGATATTTCATATACCATAATAGTGCGCAATCTCTGAAGGTTATCGTCAACTGCGTAATATTCACATCCTCATCCTGGACATTCTTCACAGTCCATATCGTGTCAGATATGAACATATGTTCTAGATATTCTAAACCGGCCCCTTGGAAGAGAGGCATCCTTAAGGTGGGATCTTCCCCCACCATCGTATTTTGCACGACATTCTTTCCTGGTACCACTAACTAATTATGACTTGATGTACTACTTCCATTACTATATCTACTTCCTTTACTAACTATAATTGACAAAACTTCTGATCTTACCTCAGTTCTTGGAGACACACACAAGGTCATGGGTTCAACGCAAAGTCCGAACTGAGTGGGATCTTCTTCTATTGGACCGATATGACGAATATTTTCTTTGATATGGAATATTGCACCAATGTCTCTTTCCTCGATCTCACTGTGTTTCCCTTCTATATCAACCACATTCCTCTGCTTATTCAATCTAAATCTCTTACCACTGTGCAATACTCCAATTTCACCATTCATTGCACACCCTTCTTCACTCGGCATCCTCAACCTATTCACTCTCCTTCTTTTCATCCCTTTCTATGCTAAGATCATTCCCTGGTCATCCCTTAGTTCTCCTATGTGCGCGCAGGTTCTTAGCAATAAGATTTCATTGTCATCACTCCTTTGTCGCACAACAACATCTTAATCCATGTAGATATTGACTTCATGTATCTTCCACACAGTCCCTTGAAGAATTATCTTTCAACAACGCTATATGACTGAGTACAATCTATGGGAAATTCAGTAACGTGACCTCCCAACACACTATCCAACTAGTAGTCAACTGTGTGTGATGTTTTATTGTTTACTTCATTAACTTGTCAAATCAATTAAGGAGTCCAACTCCTTAGAACCACAATTATATATCTTCCTATCTGTTCAATAAATCTTTGGATCCACTCTGTTAATACATTGGAGAAGTCAACAAAAAAAATTTCATGCAAATTTGTAAAAATATACCTTTGTAACCATTCTTTTGCACTTATCCTTGGATTATGACTCTAATCTACTGCAAAATCAATCTCCTTGGTATTCCACTATTCTATGATTTCCTCCTTAGTAGGCCTCCACATCCACCTCATTCGTAGATCTCGGTCCTGACAACAGAACCATTTGTTGACATGCAGTGGGAAAACCTGGGGTTAATCATTAATTCACCAACAAATCCCAAGATACTGGCCCTTTCGGCATCACCTGCAAGCATGTGAAGTCTCACCCAAAGTACCTAAGGGGATTGCAAGAACCATGTTTCCACAGTCATGGGGAAATATTAGGCATTCATACCTTATTGCTTACTTAACCTTTAATTATCATGCAATATACCATGTGGGGACATTACTCCACTTAACATTCATTCATTCATCATTAAATTAAGTGCGCATTATCATAACAACATATATCAATGACATATTCAAAATACTAAACATTCACCATCATTGCGCAGTAGCCACAACCAATAAACATATCTATACTAACCATCCATCACATGCGTCAGAAACATAACACACATAAGAAACATATCAAGACACAAGACTTAACATGGTTCACCCCAAACTAGGCTATGTTCACAATGGTTGGCTTATTATTCATTCCTTCATAATCTCCATTACATTCATGCACACTATGCTCATACATAGATATTCAACTACAACCCAAACCTTCCCTAGTCATTCTATGTTGCAGTGCACACATACCTCTCGATTGATATCCAACTCACTCAAAACTCTCCTCAAAGCTCAATTATCCAAGTGTTCTCTCTTCGTTATCCATCACTCAAGACTCAACACCCCAAAGATTCGACCCCTTTATACCCAAAAATCATTACATATTTATAGTATTTTATTAGGGCTAAGCCCATTACAACATGGTTATAAAGTGGAACAAATGTCCCAAAAATTCATAACTAACTCTTGTTTCTTGTGTGTTGACTCCTGATAATGCGCTAGATACTTTCTGTGTGTGCTACTCCTTTTCCAAAATGTTGCGTGATCCACTTCTACGTGATTCCCAAAACTTGTCCAAAACAACCTGCTCCAATAGGGAATGAAGCCAGTGGTGTTCTTACATGTTGTCTTGTAGGCCCATAAAGCCTCAGGAAGATTCTCTACGCAATCCTTTTGATGCAGTTGAACTGTCTTGGTCATGATTGCTTCTAAAACTTTATTTTTTGACTCCACTTGGTCATTAGCCTGTGGATGGTAAGGGGAGGATTTTCGATGCTTGATTTTTAATTTCTCAATGATTACCCTTACAAGTATAGAAGTGAATTTTTCTCCTTGGTCTGTAACTATTTCTCTTGGTACTCCAAATATGACAAAGATGTCTTCAAACATGAAATTGGCCACAACTTGCTCAGTTTTTCTTGTCAAAGATTTTGCCTCGACCCACTTGGTAACATATTCAGTACATACCAAGATGTACCTCTTTCCATGTGACATAGGATCAATAGGTACTACAAAGTCTAGAGCCCACTTTTCGAAAGGTTCAATGAGAACCTGTGGTTGGAGGGGCATCTCATCAGCTATCATTGGTCATCCCATTTGTTGGAATCTATCACAACTTCTCACATACTTTTTGGCATCTCTAAACAGAGTTGGTCAATAGTACCTGAGACGAAGGACTTTATAAGTTGTTCATTTATATACAAAATTCCCACCACATGGTTCATCATGACAAGCTTTTAAAATATCAAAGAACTCATCTTCTCTAACACATGTACGTATTATCAAATCATCTCCAGTATAGAAAATATCTCCCTTGATCCAAGAATATCTAGCACTTTGTTTGATAACCTTCTTCTTCTCTCTTGATGAAAAGTTCTTTGGTAATTTCCCTATGGTTAGATAATTAGTTGCATCTGCAAACCATGGGGATTTACTAGATATAGTAAACAAATTTTCATCTGGAAAATAATCTGCTACTGTAACACTCTCACCAAGATTATTAAGTCGTGAAAGAAATGTTGCCACCTGATTGTCCTTTCCAAGTCGGTCTATGATATTAATATTGAATTCCTGCAACAATAAAAACCATCTTGTTATTATACCATTTGTAATAGGTTTATTTAGTAAGTATTTAATGGCATAATGGTTTGTATGGACAATGACTTCGTATCTAGTTATATAATATCAAAATTTATTCACATCATGGACAACTGCCAACATTTCCTTTTCAGTCACATTATAATTGAGCTTAGTTGGAGTTACTTTTTTTGTTGATAAAGTAGATAACATAGGTTAGAAAGTCTCCCTTTTGACCTAGTACTGCTCCTATTGTTGTATCATATGCATCTATAGAGATGTGAAATGGTAAGCTCTAGTATGGACCCTTCAATATTGGTGCTGACAAAAGTTTATCTTTCAAAGTTTGGAAACCAAATTGGCAGGTAGTAGCCCAACAAAATTCTGCATTTTTCATAAGGAATTTAAACAAAGTCAAGGCTATTTTACTAAAATTTTCTATGAATCTACGATAATAGCCTACATAACCTAGAAAATTTCTAACATCTCTTTGATTTGAAGGAGTTGGAAAATTAAGAATGATTTCTATCTTGGTTGGATCTACCTTAAGTCTTATAGGAGATACATGATGTCCAAGCATTTGCATCATAAAACATTTTTCATCACTAAGTGTTAGATTCGTTTCCAGACATCTTATTATAATTTTTTCCAGATTATTTAAATCATCTTCAAAATCATCTCCATACACTGAAAAGTCATCCATGTACACTACACATTCATGTATTAAATAAAAAAAAATGGCCAAGACTTCCCTTTCAAAGGTAGTTGGTGCATTACATAACCCAAAGTGTAGGAATTTGTATGCATATGTCCCCTAGGGACATGTGAATGTTGTCTTATCTTGGTCCTCCAAGGCTATTTTAATCTGATTGTAGCCACTAAACCCATCGAGTAAATAAACATGTTTATTTCTAGCCAATGTGTCTAGGACTTGGTCGATGAATGGTAGGGGAAAATAATCTTTCAGAGTTTCTTTGTTCAGTTCTCGATAATCGACACAGATTCTCCATTTTCCACCATTTTGGGGCAATACTACCAAGGGAGAAACCCATTGGCTATCAGAGATATGATAGATAAAGTCTACTTTCAATAGTTTTTGAAGTTCTTCTTTCACTATTTCTTAGCATAGGATTCATTCTTCTTTATGGTTGTCTGACACGTTTGACATTCTCTTCTATGTAAATGTGATGTGTGCAAGTATCTGGGTGGATGCCTTGCATATATGTGTAATCCTAGGCAAATTCCTTAGAGTATTTTTGCAATAATTGAATTAGCCTTTCTTCATGAGAATTTTCCAAATTATCATTGATGTTCAAACATTTTCCAGGAAAGATTTCAATGGTTTTACTGTGTGAATCTGATATTGTGTTTACAGGAAATATAGTTTCAAATGAAGATTGTAAAGATTCTTTTGTATAATTTTCCTGAAAACCTTGTTCCAAAATATTATTAGTGGAGATTTGTTGTAAAGATTCAAGTTGCTCTTCGATATATTGATTGGAAATAAGGTGATTAAGTACATTCTCATCATTCTCTTCTCTAAAATTTATAACTTGATTAATACTGCAAAAAAAATGAATAGCTTATTCTCGAGAATTTGTTTCTTCACGCCGTGAAATTTGTTCCAATTCAATGATATATCTAGTAGGTGGATAAAGAGTTACTTGCTTGTTTTCACTCCCTCTTGAAATAATCTTATTTCTTGATCTACAGTTAATGAGGGCGTCAGTTGTTTCTAACCAGAGCCTTCCAAGAATAAGAGGGTGTCCACCTAGGTTAGTTTTTGGTTGAAGAACTACAAAATCCATAGGATACTCCCAGGAATCCAAGGATACAATGACATCATCTACTAGACCTTCTGGTTTTACCCAAGATCTATCTACCATTTCCAATATTGTAGGTGTAGGTCGAATATTACAAATATCCAGTTTTTGCATAGTTTCCATGGTCATTACAATAATGGTTGCACCTAATTCAATTAAAGGTATTTGTTATAGAAACATTGTTTATTAATATGGTAACAATTGGTACCCATGGATCAACATATTTCTCTATTGTAACATTTGTCGACATTAGGCTAGTCAGTTTTCGAACAACTTGCACTGTTGTTGGGTCTTTCTTCTTTCTCCCTGATTTCTTAAGGCATATCTCCCTATTTTTTTTTTTTTGTATAGATGGGTATATTCTTGATATCTTATAATTGTTGGGCAGCAGAAGAAAAACAAAGCATAATAACCAGAGCATCAACAAGCAAGATTAAAACGAGAACAATAAACCACACAATTGACAGAGCGATTTATGTGGAAACTCAATATGGGAAAAACCACGACAATGATAATCGATATTATGTTTATTCAAGGGAGAATTACAATAGCCAACCCATTCATAACACAATCCTCTCCTCTCATACACACAACACCTCAGCATTGTGTCTTACTCTCACACACTCACTACACATTGCACTCTCACCTCTATGGGTATGTTCGTATATATAACATCTCTCAAACAATTAGACTAACTTATTATAATTAGATCCACCAGTTACACAATCTATTCACAGAAGAGTGTGTGCATGCACATTCCTAATATAGTTGCATGCATGTGCATGTGACTGCATGGGAAATTCGTTGGCATGTTTCCAACAATCTCCAACTTGACAAAAATTTACTTGATATATCATGACCTTAATTAATTCATCACCTTTCCTGCAAGCCAAGAGAGGCCAAACACCATCACAACTCCACAAATTCTCTAACAATACTGTTATGTGAACATGCCTGCAGAATTTTCTCTAGTATGGACCATTATGCCCCCATCAATAACTTGTCTTATAAACCAATACACTTGTCCATTTTGATATGCTAGACTGTTAGTCAACGCACAACAATCTGACCATCACAGAACACCACATCATTTACGTATCCAAACTTACCCAATAGATCTTTGCATTCTTTCAAGACATAACCTGAGGTAGATCTCCTCTCATCCAAATCTCATGAATCATAACCACAAACTAAATCATTGCAACCACTTTAGGTGATCCTCATGATTATGTGTTTGAAGCACCCATTTCCATGCTCTTCATATAGTTTTTCCATGTGTCTACTGACAACACCAACTGCATGTGAAATGTTGACCATTTCCCCATCACAATCTTCAAACTTCCTACTAACATATAATACTCGAGACATATAACCCTTTTCTTCTTCATCAATTAGGACATAAACCTAAAGAGAACTTACAATGGAAATCCAAAGGGATTTTACTAGTTTCACATTATTCATACCGAATTTCCTGAGTATCTTCACCACATACTTATGTTGTGATAACCAAGCTTACCATATTTCCTGTCTCTGTGTATTTCCATGACCAAGATTTATTTTGTTGCTCCCAGATCCTTCATAACAAACTTCCTAACCAACTAAGTCAACCTGTTGATCTCAACCATGCTTGTGCTTGCAACAAGAATAACATATAACACCAAGATAATGAATATACCATAAACACAATGGTTATACTCACTTCTTGTAAAATTTGGCTCACCATGAAGGAATTAAACATCTTGTACCATTTTCTTGGCATGTTTCAAGCCATACAACGATTTTTGAGTTTGCAAAAAAATCTTTTGTTGTGATTCTAAACTAACCTTTTTGGTTGTTCCATATACATCCCCTTATCCAAAAAAACTCCATGTAATTTTTTTTTAACATCTAGATGTACTATCACAACCAATGCTAACACAACATGAATAGAAACAAGCTTTTAACAACTGGTGAGAAACTTTCATGGAAATCAATACCTTCCAAATACCTTTCTGCTACCAGCCATGCTTTGAACCTTTCATCTTTTACTATGTTTGATTTTATAAAAAGATATTCATCAAACACTACATCTTTGTCCATGATGATTCTGTGGGTAGTAAGATCCCATAGTCTGCATCCGTTAACATCATCACCATATCAAAGATATACATGTTTGATCTAGGTCCTACTTAGAATGCTGATAACAAACATAAGCATCACAACCGAACAATTTCACATTTGAGTGATTACCAGATGACCTATTCATACCTCTTCCTGAATCTTCCTGTCTTTTGAAACCGATGGTGATCGAGTTACCAGATAGCACAACTATTTTTTTCCACAACTATTGCTACAACTTGGCATTATTGAACATGCCTATTCGATCCCAATTTCCTTGCAATACTTTCCAAGTTACATGGATATGAACCTACCTTCATCATATATTCCCAAACACTTGATTGACTTGTCAACACATCAGCCTTTTTACAAACCCACCTTTCTAACCTGGACACACTAGTCCACCTCGAACTTTGCATTCAAACAACTTTGACCAAATCGGGCCAAGCCAACCCAAGTGAAACTTTTCCACTCACCTCCAGGGGCTTCACACTAGAGTCTCAGTGCTCCACCTTAATATGAACATTCTCGTGACCAAATTTGACCAAGCCATCCAAGTAATCCTTCATCACTTACCTCCAGGCTCATTTATAATGGAGTTCACCAAGCCTTTTATAGGCTTCATTACATGCAATCCATGGACACAATACCATAGAATACCCAAAAAACATGGACCCGAAAAACCACCTGCTTTGACCTAAAAAACCAGATTTAACTCATTAACTCTTTCACCAAATCAAGGTTAACCCAAAATACATGCCCCCTCACATATTCAATCTACCTAAATCTACGTCTATACTTTTCATAGGTGACCTGATAAACCAGGGGTATGCATTCCTATCTAGGTCTTACAGACATATGTCCATTTACATGGAATCAATAATTTTTACAACTCACGGGTGAATACAATTTTTTATTATTATTATTATTATTATTTCATGGTGACTCAACCATCATCGCTCTACACCTTCTATGTGAACATAGGTGGTGAGACACAAAAGATAGATAAAACTTCATCAACCATACCTATAGCTGAATTTGCTTCTTTTGTGGAGTCCTCTTTGGATGCTTGTTGTCTTTTCCAACAATCCTTCTTGATATGCCCAGATTTTCCACATAACCAAAATTTTCCCTTACCCTTACTGTCTTTTGAATTAGACTTGGTTGTACCTTTCTGATCCCGCCCTCCTTTCATAGATCGACCTCTGACCACCATTGCTTATGTTGTTGAGGTTTCCTTATTAGATCTTCTCCTACTTTCCTCAAACAACAGAGCTCCCACAATAGTGTCATAATCAATGGCATCTTCTTTCATCTGCAAGTTGTATAACTACCTCTTCAAGAAAATTTTGTTCGTCAATGAATTTGTCATATACAGACTCTCCATCCTGTTCCACAAACTTGTTGTTGTATCCTCTTCAACGATGTTAAACAACACTTCATTTGCCAAACACAAACGAATGGTACTGAGAGCTCTTGCATTTAGATCTTCCCAATCCTCGTATATCATGCTTGTCGGGTTCTTTGTCTTTCCATCCAACGCCTTTTGCAATCCTTGTTGCACAAGCAAATCCTACATCTTAAGCTTCCATAGCACAAAGCTATTCTTACCACTGGATTTCTCCACCTCAAACTTAGAACTATACACTTTCTCCATTAGCATGAAAAGTCCAAAACCACTCCTTATAAAAACCAAACCTTTATATGGAAAAATAACCTTATAGTTCAAGATTGAACCCAAAACTAATGGTTTAAAGGTTTTAAAAATATTTAATAAATATTTAATATCTTTATAAAACCTTTTACCCAAATCCACAAAAGTTCAACTCTTAAAAAAATAATATTTGATACATATCCTCCATAATAAGATAAGAGTGTTAAAGAATGGATCAAATATTATGAGGAATAAAGTATCCTCCAACTCACCCTTTTATCATTAAAAAACTCACGACCATGTCATGCATAATAAGACAAGAAACCTTTCAAACTTTAGTTTATACCATGGATTTCATGGCATGCAATTTTTTTTTTTTTTGGATCGACGCTCTTGTGGTGCATGAATGGGAGTGCTAATGTTAGAGGTCGATGCTCCAACACACTCAAGGAGCATCG
>ML798855.1:364655-396885 GCA_009831015.1 Picea engelmannii
AGTCAATAGATTTATGTCCAAAGTTATGACAGGTGTAGAATTCAATCTCATTATTCAATAGGTCAAACTTATTGTTGCAGTGTTGTCTACTCATTGACTGTTGATTATTTCTTGGCCTCCTTAGTTGCATGTCCCTAGACTTATTTTGGCAATTTGCAGTCCGTGAAGAATTGTTACTTGGCTGTATCATTCTTTGTTGTGGGAAGTATTTATTCCTTTGAAATCTTAATTGCTCATGTCTAAGTCTTAAGGAACAATTTACAGCTTTGTGACCAAAGTTAGAACAATAGAAACAATAGCCATGGAAAAATTCTTTGTACCTAGGAAATGGTTGTCTTCTTTGTGCAAATCAATTTCTTCTATGCTGATGACATCTTTCAGCGATGAATGCATTATTTCTTTGTTCTACAGATTCAGTTCTGGAATTTATTTTCTTACTCATCCTGGGTGACTGATTGTCTTCCTTTGTTTCTGCAGGTTCGTTGTTGTTATTGGTTGTACATTTGACAAACTTGATAGGTTCTTCGTTTCTTGACTTGCCACTACTTGATCCCTCTTCATAACCCAAACCAATTTTTAGCTTTGGAATCCTTTGCTGATTCAGAATGGAGGCTAATCCTTCTGAGGCTTTTATACTTGACAGATTCTGATTATACAAGGCTTGAAACTTCTCCAGCTCTTTCTTAGTTTTCACTACTTCTTGTTCTAATGCTTCACATCTTGCTTTCTTTTCTGATAACTGTCGTTTTAGAATGTCTTCGATTTTCTTTGCCTCTTCTAATTCTACTTTTAGTTGGACAATGTCTTCATCAGGTTCTTTACTGTCTTTCTCGAACTGTATTAACAATTGTCTTTGCTTTCTGTTCTTGATTCTTAGTCTGTCAATCTCTTCCAGTGCACTGATTAGTTCACCTTCCATGTCAACCACAACTTCTTCTTCATTAACATCACTCCCTGTGCTGTTATTATCATAATCCTCTTTGGCCATAAGTATGGAGTCATTTAGTTTATCTTCAATAGATGAGTCATTGTCTTCATCATCTGAAGGATCATCATCATTGTTTACGCATAGACTTTTCTTCTTAAAGTTATTCTCTTTAAATAAATTTATGTGTTTGTACTTCTCCTCATCATCACATGTCTAATAATTTCCTTTGTGGTGACATTTATTTGCAAAATGAACTATCCTACCACAGTTGAAACATTTGAAAGGCAGTTTACCTTTGTATTTTCCAGATCCCTTCTTCAGTCTCTTCACAAATTTTGCTTCAATTTCATCGGGCTCAGAATCCTCATTCTTGTCTGCCTTAAATGATGCTTCTATGGAGGTGGGTTTATCTTTAACTATTCTCATTTCATATGCAGTCAATGTTCCTAGAAGTTGATCAAACTCCAAGGTTTTTAGATCATTTAGTTTTTCTATAGCAGAGACCTTCGGATTTAACCTATCTGGGAGAGATCTCAATATTTTCTTAATTAAAGAAGGTTCCTCAATTGTTTCACCAAATGCTTTCATTGCATTTACCATTTCTTCTATTCTCATAAAGTATTTTCCAACAGTTTCATCTTCCTTCATCTTCAGCTGTTCAAACTGTATTCTGTAGTTTGAAGCTTGGTGTCCTTTACCTTCTCATTACCTTCATAACTGCTAATGCGTTTGTCCCACATTTCTTTGGCAGTTCCTAGGTGCATAACTTTTACGAATTCTTCTTCTGCAAGTCCACTCAAGATAACATTCATAGACTTAGCATTGAAACTAAATTCTAGCTTGTCATCCTTATTAGCTAGTACAACTGGCTTTACATAACCAATATCTACCACATCCCAGACATCTGCACCTAAATCCATTATGTAGGTTCTCATTGTAACTTTCCAGAAGGCAACGTTTGTTCCATTGAACATAGGGGCCTTATTGGTTGAATTTCCTTCATGGATTGACATGTTTAAGCTCTAGAATCTACCCTTAGACAAAAGGGGCTGGCTTTGATACCAACTGTTGGACAACTGAGAGGGGGGGGGGGTGAATCAGTTGTTACCGTGCTTAAACAATTATGCTTCTTTTAAATTCTTTACAAGGCACTCAATGATAATCACAATAATGCAAGAAAACAAGCAATGGCACATTCAACATCAGTCACATATATGAGATACATAGAGATAGATATTTCCTGAGGAAACCCATAACGGGTAAGAACCTCTTCTTCTTTATATGATAAGAATTATTCACATTCTTTACATTATCATACATATGAGCACCTACTCATTGTAAGGCTACAACCTCTGTTTTGCAATATGCAATTTGCTGAGAGCACCAACTCTCTGTTTTCTCTAGAACCCACTAGAAGGAAGCACCAACTCCCTGGTTTCTCTAGCACCAACTAGAAGGAAGCACCAACTTCTTGGTTTCTCTAGCACCAGCTAGAAGGAAGAACCAACTCCCTATGTTCAAGCACCCACTTGAACCTCTGAGGACACCAGTCCTCCCTAGCACCTCCCTACCACCCTGGTTTATGAATATGAATTACTGAAACTTATTACAGTGGTATAGTGTTTAACAACATCTTACCAGTCTCATCACTGTTCTGCAAGATTTTTTTTCTTTGTCTTCCTCACTGTCTTTCTACACGCATCCGTTGCACTTTTCTATTTTCTGCCTCTTGTGCTTTTTGCACCATCCCCTTTCAATGTACCTTTTATCTTCTGTCCATTTCACCTGCTGCACGCTTCTCCTTCTTCACACCTTAATCCCTCATCACCACCGCAACAACACTGATCTCTTATTTTCTCCACATTCTTATACCCCCTGTGCATCTTGTGCATACCCTTTGTCCAGTGGTTCTGCATCCTCTACGTGTCGAGTGCTCTACCTATTCATCATGGCAACTCTTCAGCTTCTCTATTTGTTAATCCCATGTGTCCATCATCACTGGGTGCCATGATCAAATTCCTTCACATTATAGGTAGTTGAGATTCTTCATCTTCCGTTGCAGTCGACCTCAACCTCTCTGTTGTAGTTAACGACTCCAACGCTCTTCCAGCTGTCAATAGCCTCCACGAACAGTCATTTCTCCTACTGGTAGATGCCTTGTGACCCTTCAGTTCCTCTGGAAATCACACAGAAGTCTCTTCGAGTCCTCTGGCATAAACCATCATTGGTTTCTAGCAGTTACACTGAGAAGTGCTATAGTAGCCCTCCGATCCTCTTCAATTTCATTTGCACCGTTGGATTAACTTCTCTAAATCTTGTGTTCATTTCGGCATTTCGTTCTTCGACATTTCAGGATCATTGTGGTGGAGCATTTTAGTACTCTCCATTTCCCGAACCCCGAAAATCTGAAAAGGAGCTTGTCTTCACTAACTCCTTCCCCCATCTTTCATCGATGTGACCAACGACTGTGACCTCAACCTTAGTCGAAACTGTATTTCACAATTTCGCGTTTTGGCATTTCGACACTCTTGGTGGTGAAGTGTTTCGACACTTAAACTCCCGGTATCCGAAACTCCGAAATGGAGTCAGATCAACGGTCTGGTACTCCAACATTTTTCATTTCGACGAATCGACATTTCGGTATTCCTGTGGTGAAATTTTCTTGACTCTCCATGTCGCGGTGCCCAAAACTCTCAAACGGAGCTTGTCTATGACATTTCGTGACTTTGGGTTTCACGATTTCGGGACTCCTGTGATGAAGAGTGTCCACTCTTGACTCCACCTACTCCCGCTATCCGAAACTCCGATATGGAGTATTTATCCTTTTGCAACTTCGGGTTTCGCGAATTCGAGACTCCTGTGATGCAGTGTCCTGACTCTTGACTTCTCAACCTCCCGGTATTCGATACTCCACTATGGAGTCAGATCAACAGTCCACAATTTTCTTGATCCAATAGCTTAGATCAATTCGTCATTTCGCGTTTCGCGATTTCGGGACTCCTGTTAATGAAGGGTCCTTGTCATCTCCATCTACCGGTAACCGAAATCCCAGTATCCAACACTCTGAGTGATGCACCTTTTTCGGGTTTTCGGGATTTCGCATTTCGACACTTCGGGACTCCTAATGACGAGGGTCTGTGACATCTCTATCTCCCGGTATCCGAAAATCCGGTAGCTGAAACTTCGAGCGATGCACCTATTTCGCGATTTTGGGGTTTCACATTTTGCGACTTCGAGACTCCTTTGTTGGAGAGTGTCGACGCTTGACTTCTCCATCTCCTGGTAACCGAAACTCCGAAATGGAGTCTTTTGTTGGGGTGTCTGTTTTGGGATTTTGGGGTTTTGCATTTCACGACTTCGTGAGTTGAAAGGTTGGAGAATTTCATTCCTTTGACTTTTCAGTCAGGGAAAGCATGATCTTTCGCCACTTCTTCTTCTAGGATCGATGGTCCAGATTTGTCCTTGATCCAACGGTTCAGGTTATATTGTGATTTCACATTTCTCAACTTTGGGACTCCTATAGTGGGAGTTCTTGACATCTCCAACTCCCGGTATCCGAAATCCCAGTAGTCGAAACTCCGAAATGGAGTTTGACCAACACTTCGATCTTGCCATTCAATCATTGTTGCACTGCTAGTCTTCCTTGTGTGCTTGTTTGCCATCAAATGAACAAACACACCTTTGCACTGCATTTGACTCTACGCTAATTCCTCCTGAGCTTACTTTGTCCCTATTTTTCCATTGATTCATACTCTGATCTTGCCATTAATGACAAGAATACTCTGCCTGTTAAAACATGCCAACGGAGTGTGGATGGGGGAGTGCCTATTTGTCGGTGCTCTGTGGGGCAAAAACCAAGTGTGCTAATTTAGGAATTTTTCCTATTTATGAAGTGTGAGAGCGTCGACGTGCCTCTAACACTGCCTAGGGAAAGATGGTGACCTGAAACTCACTCAATCACACCCTCTGGTTCTCATAAAGTATCTGGGCTTTTCAGTACTTCGATATGTTTGTCCTTACGTACAAAAAATACATCCAAAGGTTATTACGCTCAGAGGATACCTGCACACAATTCACCTTGGATCACTTGCGAAACCTACTCAACTTGCTCTGATACCACTTGTTGGGCAGCGAAAGAAAAACAAAGCATAATAATTAGAGCATCAACAAGCAATATTAAACCGAGAACAAAAAACCACACAATTGACAGAGCGATTTATGTGGAATCTCAATACAGGAAAAAACCAGGGCAATGATAATCAATATTCTTTTTATTCAAGGGAGAATTACAATAGCCAACCCAGGCATACAACCATCCTCTCCTCTCATACACAACACTTCAGTATTGTGTCTTTCTCTCACACACTCACTACACATTTCACTCTAATATCTATGGGTATGCTCGTATATATAGCATCTCTCAAACAATTAGACTGACTTATTATAATTAGATCCACCAGTTACACAATCTGTTCACAGAAGAGTGCATGCATGCACATTCCTAATATAGTTGCATGCATGTGCATGTGACCACATGGGAAATTTGTTGGAATGTTTCCAACAATAATAAGGGGATATTTATACAGATGCACTTTAGTTCATTTAAGAAATCATGATCAAAAGGGGTTATATATTTTTCCAAATTTAACCTCTTTGGAAAAGGAGGTGTTTCAGTGAATTATGATTGTTCCTTCTGAATTTCAACCGACTTGTGTGCAGTAATGTAGGGTTTATTATGATTTTATTTTTCTTTTTCTTTTTCTTCTAGAACTACATGGGTTGTTTTATAGAGTGTTTTACCAGACCTTAAGTGGATATCATGTACAAAAAAAATTCCATAAGTAGGTAATGTTCCTTCTTCAACATTATAAACAAGTCTTTCCACTCTATTATTAGGATTAGCTACTAGTTGTGATGACAATTGAGTTGGTCTGGGTGGTGGTTGGTTAGAAGGCGTTGTAGATTTTGTGGTTGGGTCATTTTTGGTGGAGGAGGTATGGAATATGGTTGTTGAATTAGCCGTAGATATTCAATAGGTGGAATTTTTTTTTGCGGGTATGCTTGTTGCTGGAAAGGATAAGATTGTTGATGAAAATAAGATTGTTGATATGGCTGATATGAGGTTTGGGGATTTAAATGAAGTTGGTTTCTGTAAGTGGGTCCTCTCTAACCTTATTGAAAAGTTTGGTTTTGATCCTACTGAGGAGGCCATGCCTACTAAGGTAAATGGGTATTCCAAGTGTTTTGTTCAGAATTCGGATTAGAATATGAAGGAAATTGTTGAGCAGGGTGTTGAGGAATACCTGGTATACATTGTTGTCATGGCCTCCTTGGTGCAACATAATAAATAGATTTTGTTACTATGCTTTCACCCTTGCAAATTGATTTGAGTCCTGGCAATAATGGACAATCCTATCTTGAATGGTTATCTCACAAATACCACAAACTTGAATACCATCTAGTGGACATTCTCTAGGTGGATGTTTTTTCTTACATCTATGAAAAAATATTGCTAAAGCTTCATTCTATTTTTGTTGTTTCTTCTTAGCCTTCAAGATGTAAATCTGATATCCTAATGTACTCAAAATATCAATTTTAAAATTCTCCAACAAATTGGCTATTTTTGCCCTAGTAATACTCCTTGTGGTTGATTTGGTGACTCTAGAAAGAGCATCCCTTTGACCTTTTCCAGCCTTGGCCTTGGCCTTGGAGTACTTATTGCATAATTTAGAAATTTATGTGAATGGTAAGGATGACATGTCACTTGAACCCATGAGATTAAGGATATCAATGTATTCATCACAAATGCCTTTCAGAAATATAAAACGAATAACATCAACACTTAAAGAAATATATTTTGATTTCTGTAAATTATACAAAAATATTTCTAAATAGTCGTCCGAGTTCTCATCTTCTTGCTGAGCCATCCTGAAAATATCTTCCTTAGAATCTCTTGGTCTACAGTATGCTTGATACTTTTTAAGAAGAATATTCCTCATAATATCCCGATGTCCAATAGTATTTTCTCCTAGGCACATAAACAATTTTAACGTAGTGTTCTTCAAGGTGGTAGGAAAAAATTGAAGTTTGTGAGAATCATCTGTATATCCATATGTACGACATAATATATCAAATTGTTACAACAATTTTTTCCTCACTCCATGCAACTTGCTCAGATGGATTTCCATTGCCCTCTGCAAACTTGAAGTCTCCTTTTTGTTCATTCCAGAGAAAAAAATGCACATTTCTACACATATACGTGCCCTATCAGTTATACAACAAGCGTATACACAGGTTGCTCCACTACAATCCGTGTACATCAGGTTTGGTGCTAAAAAATTAAAAATTATGTCGGGTTTCCATGCCATGTCACAAGATCCATGATCCTTGACCTTCCATATATTGGAAACACTACAAATCAACCCTTCATTTCCATTTGGAGGCTATAAATTGAGCCATATCCAAGCCTTGAGGATGATTCGACAATTCAACTTTGAGAGCAAAGACACTCTAGAGAAATTTCACTTCATATTGAGTCTGCATCCCTTTGTCCTTGAAAGTCTGAACTTCTTGTGTTCAACCCCCAGGATCTTCCTTCTTTGTGATGGAGAACCTCATTGTCTCTTATATATGAGCTTGCCTTTATGGAGGATTGAAGTGGTGGAGGCTCAACTGGAGGGACTTAGTTTCTCAGTTCCGATATGTGTCATTACAGAAGTTTGTCACCTATGTACTTTTGCTAATTATTTTAATAGAAATACTCTTTTCTCATCGAATTGATATCTTGCAAATATTTGAATTATTATTCCATGGGAGTATTTGTGTATCTTGGTTGTTGAGGACAGGTTGTAGGTATAAATCTTTGGGTCATGTGCTCAATGGTGGTCTTCTTCGAATTTTTGGATGAGGTAGGCTCCTAGCCTTGTCTTGTTACCATTTCATTTATATAGAATACTTGATATTAGAGTTGATTTATGGGTGTCATTCTATCGTTGTGGTTTACCCCTAGCCATAGAGAGATTTTTCTCGTAACATAATTGGCGACTCCACTAGGGAGATCTCCTTTTTTGAGGTTTTTAGTGTTTTTCTCCTTGATTTACTCTTTGTTTTCCTGAGTTTCCTTGTCACATGTTGTTTGATAGCCTGTATTTTTCCTTGCATATGAGTTTCTTGGCCTAACCCTTGCCCTAGCAGTGTTTTGCTTGGTATACATAGTTTTTCCCTTGATAGAAACGTACATACGCGAGTTGTCTTCCTGTAGGGAGCATATATATGCACTTGTTTCTAAAACGATCACATACATAATCTCTTAAGTATTGTTGGACAAGTTTGGTGTTTGTTGGTTGAGTTTTGTTGGTTGTTGAGTCTTCTTGGGTTGCTATTCTGACTATTGAGTGCCTACAGAGTGATAGGAATCCTTTTTATTGTTGAATTTTTGGGTGAATTTCTTTCTTGTCATATTTTTCATTGGTTGTCCTTGCACACTAGTCTGAGTAGTTGCTTCTTGGTATCCTACTTGGCTTGTCTCTTTTTTTCTTGCAGTAGGGCCTATGTGTGAGGTTGTTATTCAACCCTTGCATTTTATTTTCATTATATTGAATATACAAAAATGTTTGCTTACTTGCATTGTACTTATGGCATTTTCACTTTTGATTACTTTGCATTGATTTTGACACATTTGGAAAGATTGCACTTCATTGAAATTGTAGATATTGCATTGGAAAGATTGCATTTAGAAGCATACTATTTTCTTTTCTTTGAAATTCAAGACTGGTACTTAGCAATGCTTTTATATTTGCTTTTTTTTTTTATATGCTGAGTCGTAATACCATTAGTTTCATGACCACACCACTTGAGTAAGTAGAAGCCATTAAAATTGATTTGACACGATTTTATTTTTTAGGGTACACAAACAAGTATAAGACATAGGGCCTTGGAATATGATTTTGTGAATAAACATCTTCAAGACTATTAAATTAAACATATGTGTCTAACCAGGGAGTGGTGAAACCCATTGTGTAATCAGTGATTCCAGGAAGCTCCGCTCACATCGGAGTTAAGAAAGAGGATCAAAGTTGGTTGCAGATATATCCCTCTAATACCTTCCTAGCGTTAGAGATATTTTTGTGGTTCTATTCGTATATGGGGGTCTTTCTAGTACCTTTACCTCCATGAAAGGCGATGCTTGTGGCTACTCATCTACACATTTGTTATATCATGGTGAATCTAGTTTCTTCACATAGGTAGCCACATAGGTTACTTGCAGAGGTTATTCTGCAGGTACCCTGTGTTAGATAAGGGTCGGACAACACACAACCTTTATGGAGGATTACCTTTCCCGGGGGATCTGATCGAGTGCGTTGTTAATCCCATGAGGGAAATTATAATTGATTTTAATACCTCCACTCTATTGAAGGGATTCTCAAGCCCCTCTTGGGAGAGGCATACCTACTCTAGTTCGGGAGGTCCATTTTCAACCACTATATCATGTTTGTGTGTATTGGATTTTTTTCTTTATTTTATTGTTCTCTCTGATTACTAGTTGGCCTTAGGATTTTTTTTTATATCTTGAGTTTTGAGTCATCGTGGAGCAAGACCAACCTCCCCACTGGTCTCTTCGTCTGTTAAAGTTACCACCATGTCTTGATCCTTTACCAAAGCCGCATTTTAAAAGGCGTAGAGTTATAAACATGGTACATATATCTCCACCTCCTAGACTTGTGATCATCCAACTATGAGTATTGAGTTAGACATGAACATCTCAGGAAGTCCTTCGACTCCCTTCTCTTTTGTGATTAGTGGGATACCCTCGACTCCTTAATCCTTGATGGTGTGGGTGCCAGAGGTTCCATCATCTAGTTCTACCCAGCCCGTGAGTTATGCTCGACCTATGGGAATGAACCCTTTCATATCTCTTTTTGGTATGTCGATTCATGTTTCTTAGTCAATACCTTCGGCCTCTAATCCATTTTCTTTTGGTATTCCTGACATTACATCGCAACTCTCATCCTCTGTTTCAATGGCTAATGTGAATCCTAGTTTTGGTTTTGGGGGAATGACGCCTCCTTATGTTCTTTTCTCATTTGGTGGAGGTCATATTCCCCAAGAGAATCCTCCAGTTGGAGGTTGGAATCCTCCTTCCTCCAATCTTAATCCTAGCTTCAGTGCTATGAGATGGAGTGCTCAAATGGGTGGACAATTTACTTCCTATATTTCATCCTTCGTTCCCTCTTCCTCCACGTTGATTCTGACAAACACATTCATTATGGCGAATCCCCCTCTATCCTCCGGTGTTCCATCCAGAGGGAGCCACTTTCACAGTATGGAAGACCCCCAACATAGAGTTCCTTCATCTGGGGGCAACATATATAATCCTTATCATGTCGCTTACGCAGGCATGGTTCCCTTACAACCTTTCATGAAAAAGTTTGGAGGAGGATACTATCCTACCGAAAAGGGCCATGGTATATACCAGAACCATGAATGGTCTACAATCCCTTAGCCCCAATATTTCCCAGGGGCATGGGCTCAGATGTTGCAACCCCGACTCCCTTTTATGTCCACGCTTAATCTGTTAGATTTGTCGAAATTAATGAATGACCCTGTGTGTCACAATCCATCTTGGTCCCCTGTCCCCACCAAGCTTCCTTCAGACATTCCAAAGTTTGAGGGAAATACTGGTGAGGATTCGGGTGATCATGTGACTACTTTTCATCTATGGTGCTCATCTAACTCCCTAAATGATGATTCTATTCGTTTGAGGCTATTTCAATGAACCCTCATGGGGATCGTCGTGAAATAGTACATTGAGATACCGGGAGGAACATATGGAACTTTCAATCAAATGGTATTGATTTTTCTTAAACACTTCCAATTATTGTTTCATTATGATCCCGACATAAAAAAAAATTGACCTTTCGCCAAGATAAAGCCACGCATATCTCCGATCATATACAGGAGTGGTGCAGAAAAAAGAGCTTGATTAAAGCCTGCATTCCTCCAGAGTTTATGTTGGAATGGTTCCTTAAGTATTTTTTGCCTTATATTTTGAAGGATGTCTCTACATCCGGTGTAACATTTGAGGAAGAAGCTAGTTTCAAATCCCAACAATTGGACCTCATATATGCTCAATCTGGGATGATTTATGAAATTCTCCTCGACCCACCACGATCAAACTATGATCCTATACAAAATCCTGAGCCTCATGCCGATGGAATCATAGGCCCTTCAAATGATAAGACTGCAGAATTGGTGACGAACCATTTGAAAGATTTGTCTCTAAGCCAACTTGTAGTAGGACAAGCTTCAGCTTCATCCTCCACCACCACCCAGTCAATGGATTTGCATTCTGTATATTCGTCATCTAACCCAAATGGTAACCAACAACCAGGAGGGACTAAGAAGAAAGGACGAGGTAATAATCGTAAGGGTGGAAAAAATAATAGTAAATCCAAGGACAAAACTAATAATGATAGATCGAATAATAATTCTAGTGAGGGAAAGAGAGAGAAGCGGAAGGTGAAGTTTCCCTGTAAACTTTGTAAAGATGATCACCTTACCCATCTATGCCCCAAAATCGAGGAAGCCTCTAGGCTCTTATCGTAGCCGCCCACTGTGCTGACAAACCCATTTCTGTGTAATCGACATATGGCCTTGGGGACCTCCAACACCGAAAATGCATTGAGTGGGAGTCAAAACGCCTCTGCACATGAAGGTGGCCATCTATGTGTCAATATGGTCAAGTCTCAGATTGATGTAGCCACTCGATCTCATGATTACGGTTCTTCATAGATTATTATAGGTCCAGAGTCTCCTCCTCCTCCTCCAGAAACACCCTTGCAGATCGAAAAGTAGGAACCTCCACCTCGTATTCTGAAAGGAGTACTAAAGCATTATGCCCACAATCCTAATGCGAGAGCCACCCAAAACTATTCAATTGTCAAATATTTGGGCCAAACCCCTTGTGAGATGTTGGCTTTGGAGGTGCTCCAAATGTGTCTTTCATAGAGGAATGCCTTGTTATCTGCATTAGGAGATATATATCCGTGTGGCTCAAAGGTTATCAAGTTTGAAGTCACATATGTTAAGCCTCGCTTACCTTACCACGTGGCCTTTCAAATCCATGTGGAGTACATGAAAATCACCATCAAACGTACTGTAATTGATGAAGGTGTCACGGCATGCGTGATGTCCCTAACTTGTTGGAAAGCCATCGACTCTCCGACCCTATCTCAATCTATGACTATGTTGACCACATTTGATGGGTGTTAGTTTTGACCCCAAAAAATCGTTCCCACTTTTTTGATCCAGTTAGGTGGGAAGACTGTGGAATTCGACATCGAGGTGGTTGATGCACCCCTCGACTACAATTTACTACTAGGGTGTAATTGGACTTATTCCGTGACAGTCATTGTGTCGTTCATTTTCTACACTTTGTGTTTTCCTCACGAATGGAAGATAGTGATGATTGATTAGTTGTCCTTTGTGCATGCTAGTCCTAGTGCATTGGTTGGATCTTTGATCCCTATGATTGATAGTTCTCAGCAAGAAACTAGGGATGTTGGTGTCGATATGTATTCCTCTTTGATGGGTAGTTTTGATTTCATGGTACCAATTCACCATATTCATTCCATTTCTAGTGAGTCTTCGTCATTGATGAGGTTTTTTCATTTCCGTACTTTGTATTTCAACGAACCTTGGACCCTACCTTCCATGACTATTTTGTATGAAGGTCAGCCACACATTGGGATGGAAATGCCATTGTCAGCAACATAAGTTGCGTATTAGGCTATTCTTGACGCTACTGCTGACCTAGATCCTTCCTCCTTGTGGACAAACAAGGTGAATTATGTTTTAGAGCTCATATGGGCCACTCAATCATCTTGTTCACATGATTTCCTCGATGATACTTTACCTTCAGATGAAGAAATATTAGAGGCCATGTCTGGTCCAGTAAGGCCTTGGGATGATATGCATCATTGATCCTATTTTCTCCCAAATCTTGTTAATATCGAACAAGATGAATTTAGGTATACCTTGAGTGAGATGGTCAGTCACGTCATGGTTCCATTAGATACACATGGTATTTATGCCAAAGGAAACATGGAAAATATTTCTCCTACCGTCACGATCGACATATCTCGTATCCCTGGTAAAATTGAGAACATATATATCGGTGTGGATTGTTCTCCTGAAGAAATTCAAATCTACACCAAGCTCTTAAAATAATTATGAGATGTATTTTTTTGGTCATATGAAGAATGCTAGGGATCAACCCCAAAATTTTTGAACATGAGATTAAAAACTATCTGGATGCTAAACCTGTTCGGTAACATCTTGGAGTTTTTAATCCTAGGAAGGCCCCCTCTATTAAGGCATAAGTAGAGAAGTTACTTAATGTTTGTTTCATCTACCTGATTCCCTTTACTGAATGGGTATCCAATCTTGTTCCGTTAAATAAAAAGAAAGGAACCATCCGCGTGTGTATGGATTTTAGAGACTTGAAAAAGACATGTCCTAAAGATAACTTCCCTACCCCTTTAATTGACCAAATGCTTGACGAGTGCGCGGGAAGCAAAATATTTTCCTTTATGGATAGATTTTCAGGGTATAATCAAATTCATATCAAACTCGAGGATCAACATAAGACATTGCTTATTTGTCCTTGGGGTACTTTTGCATACTGGAAAATGCCTTTCAGTCTTAACAGTGTCAGAGCGACCTTTCAACATGCCATGACCTTTTCATTTCATGATCTTAAGAATATTGTTGAAGCTTACTTAGATGATATCGTTGCTCACTCTCGCAAGAGAGTAGATCACTCCAGTCACCTTCGATTAGTATTTGAGAGATGTCGTTATTATTGCATTCGGTTGAACCCTCACAAGTGCATCTTCTGCATTAGGTCTGGACATATTTTAGGATTCATAGGGTCTGAGCATGGGATCATGGTAGATCCTATGAAGGTTGAGGAAATAATTTGATTACCCCCCCCCGTGCAACATTCAACATCTTTAAGGTTTACAGGGGAAGGATAAATTCCTGCGTCATTTCATAGTGAACTATGCCAAAGCTTCCATGCATATTTTGAAGAAGGAAACTTCATTTATATGGGATGAGAGAGCCCAAAAATCCTTCGATGCTCTTAATAAAGCTTTGTTATGGGCACCTTTGTTGAAGCCTCCAGACTACATTAGAGACTATTTGCTTTATATCGTCACGTCTGAAAGGACGGTTGGTATGGTATTGGTTCAGGAGGATGATGTGATCCATGAGAACGTTGTATACTATCTCAGTCGAAACCTAGTTGGTCCTGAACTTAAATACTCTCACATAGAGAAGTTGGCCTTGGTCGTCGTATATGTGGTTCAGAGATTACAACATTATATCTTAATTTGAAAAAATACCATGGTTGTGGATATCAATCAATTTCAATATGTACTCACCAGGTGTATCATAGGGGGGAAATACAATAAGTGGATTGTTATTTTACAATAATTTCTCAATTTCGCTTCTACGAAATTTAAGAAGTCACTAGTTTTTGTCAAATTGATGTCGGACTTCCCTCTACTGGATGAGGAAATTTTTCATGACGATTCGTTCGTAGATGAACACATTTTCCTTATCTCATATTTGAACCCCTACTATGGAGACATTTTGATTTATATTCAAGCCTTGAAGCTACCCCAAAATTTGTTGAGAGACAATAGACAACGTATACGTCATCATGCTAAAAACTACCTTATTATCTGCGACACTTATTACGTTGTTGCTTGAATCACGAGGAAGTTAAGGTTGTTCTCAATGAATGTCATAATGGGGAATGTGGTGGTCATTTATCTGGGTTTGATCCAGGTGGATATCTGTGGACACCCACCTATTTCAACTGGCTCAAAATAGTCTTCTGACAATTTACTATATTTAGCAGTTTTTCAGTTCCGAAACTTCTGGGGCCATTTTGAGGGACTAAATGAAGTTTTTTAATGATCGGGCACCTCAATTATATACTAAGACTTTGATTGAGCCCCCAAATTGAATCTCCTCGTCGATACCTTTCCAATGAGCTATCGTTCACACCAAACATAGATCGTATGCCAAAGTTACGCCCCAGGAAGTTGATACACCAAACTACCCAAAACAGGGTCCACAAACTTGTTGGGTTTTCATCTTTCGGGGTTAGGGTTTTGGATTTTCTTTGTGTTAAAAAGGAATTTGGAGCCTCATTGTAATAATAATCTTCTCGCGAATGTGAGTATCCGTCACATCTCTTTTCATAGATAAGCTGCCACCATTCTAGAGAATCTTTAACTCTGTATTTCTATAATTTTGTACATTTCGCTCATTAATAGAAATTGTGTATTATTGTATATTTGTGCCTCTTGTTATATATACGATATATATCTGTTATATTATTGTCTCTCTTGAAATATCTCTATATATTTTTGTGTTATATGTCCTCTCTCATTTCGTGCCGAAAATAATCCGGATCAGTGGAATCAGAGCAGACTGCTCTTGATCGTATTTCAGTGCATCTCCCCGATGAGGTCCGAGTATAGCAAGTTGGGTCTTGAGCTTGTCTCTCTTGAGGAAAATCACTCTCGCATTCCCAATAAACCATCCATAGTAGAATAAAATAAAAATGATGGAGCAAAAGATTCTATCAATCTGTTGCTTGAGCAAGCTCTCATGCAACAAAGGGACGAAATGATGGAGAATTTTTCCCACATCCTTCAATGCCCGTCGATAATAGCAGGCGTGTCTTATTTAAGAATCCACTTTGGAATCACGTCTCATTTCAAGGTACAACTCAATTTTGATATTCTCTTATTTGAAGGTCAGATAGATGCATATGCCCTAGAAAAATGGTTAAATATGATAGAAGGTTATTTCTCTGTTCACAATTTTTCCGATAGGGAAAAGATCACCTTCGCACTCCTTAAGGCTCTCCCCCATGTCAAACATTTGTGGGAAACTTATTGGGAGAAAAGTTTCAGAGAGGAGTTTGGAATATATGGCGTCGATCCCACTTGGGATTTTTTTGTGGATGCAGTTAAAGAACAATATTACCATGTTGGTAGCTATGACGACCAATACATGAGATGGACCACACTGGGACAAGAGAGGGGCCAAACAGTGTCAGAGTTCACAAATAATTTCCATACCTTGTGCACCAATCTGGGTATCAAAGACTCCGAGAAAAAAGTGGTTCTGAAATACCGTGGGGCTCTGCATAGGTACATCCAAACCAAAATGGATTTCCTGAACATCTCATCATTGGGAGCTTCCTATCAATATGTTGTCAAAATCGAGCAGAAATTTAGGCACCGGAACAAATGAGAGTTTGGGTTTGCAAATCCACAACAACCAAAGTATGATAAACATGACCCTAATAAACAACCTCCTGAAGCCAGTCCAAGCCACAGGAAATGAAGGGTCACATGAAGACGAAGAAGGACACTGGAAAGTGGTGTGATTTCCACAAAATCCCCTAGCACAAAATTGATGAATGTCACTCAAAACAATCATTGGTGGCTGAGATCAAACAAAAGGATCCAAACCTTGATTTAGAATCTGATTCAGAAAATAATGGGAGAAGACAGATCATCGATGCAAACCCCACTACTACTTTTGTGACTGCAACAATTCAACCAGAAGAACCAACAGATATTGAAGAGGGGGAGCGCCTCTTTCATTCACATATGTGGGTGAAGGCGGCCCCGTTGAATTTCACTATTGATAGTGGAATCTAGAAGAACCTCATCTTAGCAGAGGTCATCAAATAATTGGGATTGACGAAAACACCACACCTATAGCCATACAACATTGGGTAGCTTCACCAAGGACGAGATCTCCATGTCAACCAACAATGTCAATTGTCATACGACATCCATCCCTTCAAGGATGAGGTATTATGTGATGTTTCCCTGTTGGATGTTTATGATGTTCTTTGGGCCAACCATATATGTGGAAGTGCCATGCTATTTATGAGTCTCGACCCCACAATCTCATTGTTACTCTAGGGGGTCATCTCTATAGGATACCATAGGTAGTTCCAACTGCTGTCCCACCTAAATAGTGCCACAAGGTAGTATCTCATTCTACAAAATTTAGCTTCTTCACAATCTGTTCGAAAGGTGAATATAAGGACACTACAACCACTGCAACCTCAATCCAATCACCTTCTATATAAGATACGCAGGCCAAAAATATTGAATAAAAGTGCAAAGATTCCTTCTACACACAGTCATCTCATGTAGCCAGACTAGTTACAAAGGTCTAACCTTTCCAACACCAGGTTCTCAATAGCCTTCCACACGCCAAGTAGCACAACTTTCTCTAGCAAGGAAAGCAACTCATGAAGGTTCAGATTCAACAAACACTCCCCCCTCTCCCCTGGGAACTCAAAGCAATGGAGACCATTTCTTCACAAGGAGGCAGGATTGATCCAGGTGGATATCGACAATTTACTATTTTTAGCAATTTTTTGGTTCTAAAACTTTTAGAGCCATTTTGAGTGCCTAAATGAAGTTTTTTCATGATTGGGAACCTCAATGATAAGTATATTCTTTTATTGAGCCCCAAAATGAATCTCCTCATCGATACCTTTCCAACAAGCTATCGTGCACCCCAAATGGAGATCATATTCCAAAGTTACGCCCCTAGGAAGTTGATACACAAAACTACCCAAAACGGGGTCGACAAAACTGTTGGCTTTCATATTCTAGGGTTAGGGTTTCATATTTTCTTTATGTAAAAAATATATTGTGAGCCGATTATTTTTTACCTTCAATTTTTAAATATTGCATTAAAGTGATCAATAAGTGTCACCCTTGTTAGGTGTTGTTGGCCCTCGACCAAGTTTTGAGGAATACTTGGTCATAGTTGACCATTTGGTACTTCGACTGTCTGTCGAAGACGAAATGCATAGTGAAGCGGAGATCATGGGATCTCACCACCTTTTGTGGAACCTTTTTGGGTTTTTTTGGAATATTGTAATGGGAAAGGGATGTCGGCCCTTGTTTAGGCCTTTTTCTATGTATAAATAGAGGTCTAGGCCATGTAAGAAAGGAGGCCCTATCTAGTCGATGGCTTAGTGCATAAGTTGGATCTATGTGATCAAAAGTCTGTGTGACTGTAAGAGCTCTGTGCATGCTGTAATAGTGTTGAGTGCATAGAGTGTGAGAAGGCTTAGTGCTTGGATCTACCCATGGAAAGAGGATCTAGTGAGCTACGCAGATCTCTTGTCATGTGCGGGGTAAGGGTCATTGAAGCTCCGTGTTGTAACTGCTTGACCAAGATAATATAAAGAAGACTTTGTGGACGTAGCCCCAGGGTGGGGGTGAACCACAATAACTCTGTGTACTGTGCTGATGTGTTTGTCTCTCTCTTGCTAAGTGATCTGATATGTTTAGATAGATTTATTGATTCTTTGTGCTTATGAGATATAAATGCATGCTAGATATGATACATAAGATGCTAAGTGCTTAATCTATTGAGTATAACCTATTTATCATTTCTAAGTGCTAGATCTAAGTAATTACTGTGGTGCTCTATGCTTTATGAGAAGTGTATAAATGAATGTATGTTAGGAAATAATTAAGTGCGTTGTAAGAGAGATAATCACAGATCCGTGTCCCAGCTAAGGTTGCAGACACCTAAGTCCTGCAACCACCCCTGCCTCTACCTCGGGTGAGACTTCATCTACTTCGCAGGTGTTTCCGAAAGGTCCGGTAGTTAGGGATTTGTTGGTGCGCTCTTGAGCATTGAACCCTGGGTCTGCCCCTGTGCCAACAAATGGTTTTGTTGTTGGGACCTGGAACTGTGATTGCTGGGAACTGAAGAAGAAGAATATTTATGCGAAATAAGCTTTGTGCGTAGATCTGTTTCCCTAGTGTGCAGTATTCTGTTTGACCTGCGAAGCTTTGTGACAAGAAAGAAAGGTCAGATATGAAGAAGAGAGGTTAGATCTGAAGAAAAAGAAGTCAGATCTACGAAGAAAGAGGTCAGATCTACAAGAAAAAGGTAAGATCTGTAAGCTCTGTGCTTTGATAAAGGTAAGAATAGTTAAAAGTCTTAGATCTAGAAGCTTTTTTCTTTGTAGAAGTAAGATAAGTGAAATTTTTTGTTTCTAAAGCATGGATCTAGGTATGTTTGATAGATTCTATCCTAGCTTCAAAACTAGGGCATTAACAGATGAAAGAAAGTTTGATATGAATAAATCTGATAAGTATAGTGATAGATATGTTATACCTATGCATAGAAAGAATTTTGGGACTAACCAATGGATGCAGGATCCTAGAAAGAAATTTTTGTAGGCTAACCGTTATGATCCTAGCACACAATACATGAAAAATTGGGGATCATTGAAGAGAAAGAGAGGATTAACTCTTTGTTAGAATTGAAGAAGGCCGAAACATCTTGCTAAGGAATGCCCTGGGAAAAGACCCAACTGTCTTTGTTGTAAGGCCATGGACCATGAAGTACTGGATTGCCCTAGAATGATTGCTAGGCTTGAAAATCTAAATATAGAGCAAGCATGAGATCAAGAGACGAAGATTATAGCAGAAACCCAGAAAGAATCAGAAAAAAATATTGCTATAGATGAGAGATACCTTGAATGACCACCGACATGTTAGGCTATCAGAGATCTTCAAGAAGAAAGAATAGATCAAAGTGAGAATAGGAGACTTCGACATTGATTATGTTTTGGATGAAGAAACAGGGGTGAACATTATGATAAAAGGAACCTGGAAAGATATAGGAGGACTTGACATGACCCCTTCACTAGGAGGAATAGGGTTATTCAGAGGAAAGCTAGTAAATCTATGTGGAAAGCTCACTCAGATATCTATGAATGCTCATGGAGCTTCAACAAAAGAAGAATTTGAGATTATTAAGTTCATGGAGGATAATGCCCCGTTTACTATGTTACTTGGTAAACCTTGGATTGAGAAAGATCAAGCCAGAAAATAGGAAGCAAAAAAAGACCTAGAACAATAGAGACAAGAGTTAAGAGACTTCTTGACTAGAAGGATCACACAGTTGATTGAAGAACGGGAGAAAAAATCAAGGGTTCTTGACCCTAGGAACTTGGATGATGAAGTTGACAGAATGCTAGAAGAACCAGAGAGGACCGAAAAATATGTTGGACAAGTAATACCCATGGATCTGAAGAAAGAATCTCAACACTGCAAAGTTATCATGCCAAGAGAAGAAAAGAATCATAATGAAAAAAGGATGACCGAGACAAAGCTCACTGGGAAGAAGGATAGAAAACTCATGAAGAGGAAAGTGAAGTTGGAGAAATTATAGAACGTTCCAGAATAAACCCCGCAGAAGGAAAACATGTAGAATTTGAGCTTCGTCGGGATAGCAGAACAACGACATATGACACTTCTCCATGTTGAAGTAATATAGAGGTTAGACGACGATATACCCATTTTGTTGATGGCTTGAACGGATCGAAAGAAAGTTATGACCTGTTACCTGACTGTTAGACTACACAATAACAGACAAATCAAGAGCTAATGGACCCTCCTATCCATTGCAAGTAGTCCATTACAACTTTACTTACTTATTCCGTCGCGCCATGCCCAAAAGACGCTTTTTCCAATTGACATCTTGAGCTCACAGAATACCCACATTGTGAAATAGTGACTACCCCACCTTGCTCTCTACTCGATTACGGTTCCTTCATCCCATTGACAACCTGAGAAAGTGATCCTGAGCTTACATGTCCGACGAGCTTAGCGCAACAGAAGAATTAGTGAGATAATTACTCGCTAGCTTAAGAACTGAAAGAGTTATATCGGAAAGAGGAATGTCCACCGGAGTCCAAGCCTCGTCATCAAGAGGAGTAGCAGCTTCTCCATCCACTGCTCGAGCTGGACCATCCCGACAGACCAATGAGAAATGTACTAAACATAAATATGACATCGCGAATGCCAAGATGATCCCGAGCATCTTGCCCTCTTACATACCTCCTCTGAAAGGTGAAATCAACCGTGGCAGTGTGCCCCAAGATTACGAATATCCTATGATCACTACATACCTACCAAAGGGTGTGCGCGCAGTTCATAATGAGCAGACCAAGCTCGTAGCATTGAAGTTTTGTGACTTCAAAATTGGTGACCGGAAAGCCTATAGTATGCTTGCCCTGCACAAGTATCTGACGATGACAAAGGGGAAGAATTCCAAGATCATCCCTCAACAATGGACGATGAACCTCATGCAGTCCATCTTACTTAATGTAATGAAGATTCCACACTTTGGCAGGCACCAGGAGGTGAATGCTTGCGTAAAATTTCTACTGGTGAGCTACCATGGGGGATATCTTTGGTTGAACCAACATATAATGATTGATACGGTGCTGATCAATTAGATCACCGGGCTGAGCATGCAGGGCCTTGACCCACAAGACTATTACTCTGGAAAGACTGCAGATCACACTCTTTCACAGAAGATTAAAGAGGCATATGGAAATGTTGAAAAAGGCGCGCGAGGTTATAAGGTAACCTCTATTGATAGTGGCACAGTGCACCTCACCTGTCAGATGACTGCAAGAAATTTAGTTCGCAAGAATAGATCGACACAAGTATCTGGGTTTGTAGTTGATCTCGCAGGAAAATGTGTAGGAGTCCAAATGAACTGGTCGAAGTACTTAGCAGATCAAATCAAATTGGATTGTAGAGAAGTGCAAGAACAAGGATATGAGTTTCACTTTAGCTGGCTTCTGATCCTGATTTCCTTCATAGCATGGGAGATGTTGGAGGATGCCATTTTTCCTGAAACCCTACAGTTTGAACCATTGGCTGTGAATTTCAGTACATTATGGTACACGATAGATATGAGTAGGCAATGGCAGTTGAATGCCCTCTTTCACAGATGCTACATCCATTTGAAGACCACGATACAAGACACACCTCACATTACTCCGAACACACTCCACAGATTCAAACCCTTAATGAAGTTCAACGTGGACCACCACATCATATATCTAACTCCACGCGTTGATGAGCACAAGGAACAACTATAGTCCTATTATAAACTGACAAAAGAAGACCTTGAAGAGATCACCAAGGAATGGTCGGTGAACCTCCTCGTTGTAGTAGATCTAGCGGATATTTCAGATATTAGCAGCCCAGAAGCTGTGCAGGACACACTTGGGCCCAGTAAAACAAAGAAGACAAAGAAGACAAAGGAGACGAAGAAAACTGAAGAAGTTCAAGATGTGGATAGCCACTCTGTAAGGATAGCTTCCATCACACTAGATGAAGAAGGTAACGATGAAGACCTAGAAGAAGTTGAACAACAACTAGAAAATGAAGTCGAAGTTATAAAGAAAAGAAAAGGATCACCTTCGAAGTCTTCTGTTAAGAAGAAATCCAAAGCGACCGTGACCAAGATGAAGACCATGCTCAATCCATATGACTTCAAATTTCTCCTCGCGACTTTGAATGAAGCTATAGAAGAGATCATAGAAAAGTAGGAGGCCAAGCAACAGATGATGTATGACATAATCAAAGTTGAGATCCAAGGAGTACAACGAGCCCTCCAGTCTAACCGCGCAGTATCCACTGTGCCTATGCCAGAAGGAACACCCGAAGTAGGAGATGAGTTAGTTCAACTTCGCAGGATTTCCTACCTAGTCGAAGTACACCTTCGAAAAGCAGAAGAATTAACAACGCAGGCCACCCAGGCCCTAAAGAACACACATGAGGAAATCATAGAGCAGCACCAAGCTGCACAACAAGAGAAGGAGGCCATCCAAGAGAAGTTTGATAAAGAACGTGCAAAGATCCAAAAGGAGAAGGAACAACTTCTCGCGAAGCAAATCAGGATCGAAGAAGCAGTCAACAGAGCATTTCTCTCTGTGACTAGCTTAGAACATAAGGCATAAGAACCCATAGAACACCAAGTAATGAAGCTTGCTGAAGTCATTCAACAACTTCAACAAAGAGTAGTAGAACTAGAGCTCCAAGATATACCGAGTACTCCACAAGAAGAACATGACCAACGAGAAGTGAATGCCCGAAGTACAGTAGAAAGGATTAAGTCACTCACTGAAGAATGTAAGCAATTAAGTAGTAGAAGTGCACAAATACATGAGAACCTATCTGAGAACTCCGAATTGCATAAATTGGAGTCACAACTCCAAGAGGCGAAGTACCAAACCAAGAAGTTACAGGTACAACTGAAGGCCCTACCGACCATAGAGAAAATGAAGAGGTCCCATGAACAACGTGTCGTGTAGCAGCAGATTCATATGATCCAGACCAAGGTCATGGAAGTGACGCAACAACTTCAACCTTTGTAGGATAGGGCATGTCAACTATTCTTAGAGATTGAGAGCCAAGGGATAGACCTGGAATAGGTCATGAACACAACAGAGTAGCGCTTAGAAGGACCAATTAGTAACACACTCATTCAAGAGTTTGTCGAGCAAGAAGCAGTAGCAAAGCAACATGTCAAAGCAGCTCGAGTGAAGCTCGAGGCCTTCGAGGCAGAGTTACCCAGAGAAGAGTGACTTGGGATGAGTCACAGGTGAGTGTTGGGGGCCTATTGGCTCTCGACCAAGTTTTGAGGAATACTTGGTCATAGTTGACCATTTGGTACTTCGAATGCCTGTCGAAGGCAAAACACATAAGGAAGCGGATATCACAGGATCTCACCACCTTTTGTGGAAGCTTTTTGGGTTTTTTGGGAATATTGTAACGGGAAAGGGATGTCGGCCCTTATTTAGGCCTTTTTCTATGTATAAATAGAGGTCTAGGCCATGTAAGAAAGGAGGCCCTGTCTATTCGATGGCTTAGTGCATAAGTTGTATCTATGTGATCAGAAGTCTGTGTGACTGTAATAGCTCTATGCATGCTGCAATAATGTTGAGTGCACAGAGTGTGAGAAGGCTTAGTGCTTGGATCTACTTGGGGAAAGAGGATCTAGAAAGCTACGTAGATCTCTTGTCCTGTGAGGGGTAAGGGTCATTGAAGCTCTGTGTTGTAACTGCTTGACCAAGATAATATAAAGAAGACTTTGTGGACCTATCCCCAGGGTGGGGGTGAACCACAGTAACTCTGTGTACTGTGATGATGTGTTTGTCTCTCTCTTGCTAAGTGCTCTGATATGTTTAGATAGATTTATTGATGCTTTGTGCTAATGAGATATGAATGCATGTTATATATGATACATAAGATTCTAAGTGCTTAATCTATTGAGTATAACTTGTTTATCATTGCTAAGTGCTAGATCTAAGTAATTACTACGGTGCTCTGTGCTTTCTGCAAAGTGTATTAATGAATGTATGTTAGGAAATAACTGATGCTAAGTGCGTTGTAAGCAAGATAATCACAGATTTGTGTCCCAGCTAAGGTTGCAGACACCTGAGTCCTGCAACCACCCTTGCCTCTACCTCGGGTGAGACTTCATCTGCTTCACAGGTGTTGTCGAAAGGGCCGATAGTTAGGGCTTTGTTGGTGCGCTCTTGAGCATTGAACCCTGGGTCTTCCCCTGTGCCAACAAGTGTTTGATTGGAAAATGCGCTCGCACCCAAACCCTCTTCACCCAATCATCACCGTCGATCCCTTCACCAAGTGGGGGGTGGATTTTATGGACTTCAACCCAGCCTCGGCTGGGGGGCACCAACATATTATCATGGCTGCGGATCATTTTACTAAATGGGCAGAGGCCATTCCGACCATTAAATCCGATGGTAAGACTACATCATTCTTTGTGTTCAACCAGATTATTGCTCGGTTTAGAATCCCAAGAGAGATTGTCACTAATCATGACAATCACTTCAATAATGAAATGATGAAAAATCTAACATCAAAACTGGGGTTTAAGCATGGTCATTATTCCCCTTACTATCCATTGGAAAATGGAGAAGTAGAGGTGGTGAATAAATCTCTCAAGACCATTTTACAAAAAACTGTCAGCCAAAGTAAATTCAACTGGCATCTGATGCTTTACCCGACACTTTGGGCATACCAAAACACGGTAAATACTTCCACCGTTTTCTCTCCCTTTTAGTTAGTACATGGTGTGGAGTTGATTCTTTCGATTGAAACAAAAAACCCTTCCCTTAAGTTGGTAATTGACCTCCTACCTGACACATCTGATCTTGAAGAATTCCTCGTGCACCTAGAGAAACTCGATGAGCAGTGTCAATATTCCTCTACGACTATCAAAGTAAATAAAGGACGTGTTAAGGTTCAATACGATAAGTCTGTCTGTCCTTGGAAGTACATTGAGGGTGACTTAGTTCTCCTTTATGACCAATCCAAAGAACCACTCGGGGCAGGTAAGTTCAACCCCATGTGGCACGCTCCTTATATCGTGTGATGTGTCTTAGAGAAAGGAGCCTATGAATTATAATATTATGAGGGGAATATGTTGGATGAGCCCAGAAATGGGCTCTACCTTAAAATTTATTATGCTTGAGCCCTTGAAATTGGGCATGACCTTTGTATAGTAGTGTATCTTAGTGTATATACTTATTTATCTTTTCCTTTATGTCATCGGCTTGCTTACTGAGTTTTCCCTTGTTTGCAGATGTCACCAGAATCTTTGGTTTACTTATGATTCGTGGATGGTTCCAATCATCATACGTGGAACATGGCTTTCATCACTTGGTTCAGTTACTCACCCGAGGGCCAACTGGTGTCTTCAGGTGGCGTTCATCTGGAGCCATCAATGAATAATGTGGTTGAGTATAGTGTCATTATAGATATATTACACGATGCCATTTCACATGGTGTTCAATTTTTAGAAGTTTTCCTGGACTCCCAGTTAGTCGTATGTCATTTGAACAACAACTACAGTGTGAGAGATCCTACTCTACTCCAATGATTCCTATGGGTACGACTTTTGGAACGACATTTTGATTTTCTTACTTATAATCACATCCCTAGAAGTTCTAATCTGATGCATATGCTAATTGTATTTTAGGTTGGAATTTTTCACATAACTAACTAAAGAAAACACATCCATATATTTACACATTGCAACATATATAATTAAAGCTGAAAACCAGTTTTTTTATATTTCATCCTTTCAAGTCCAAAAAATATGGTGTCATAGTACAAAATGGGGCTCACACCCTCAAAATACATATATGGCTAGTACATAGCATGACCATGGCATCTACGTCTGTGGTGTTGGATGTGTATCATGATAGCACACTATGACATTTGCAAGACATCGGAAGAGTCGCACCCATGCACGGGGTACACCCACCACCTACCACTGCATCACCTCTGGTAGATCCTCCAATTGAACCATAGGAATCCTATACATCAATCGAGATAGGTTTCCATGCACATTATGTAGCACTCTCTCTGCGTCCCCACCTACTAGCTCATCTCATTGGCCCCTTCGCCGATGTTGTGGGAATCCCTCTGGCCATCGCGGACCTACATCTACGTAACAAAGCAATTGTTAATACTTGATAACATGAAAAAATATTTGCGTTTTTTATTTTGTCTTTATCAAAATTGAAAAACACAAAAAATTGAAATATATAAAAACAATTTCTTACCAATATCACCGTAGGCAGAACCTGGTGGAAATGGCATGTCATGATCCCCTTTGTATTCGATCCCTCTGTAAGGATAGTCACTAATGGCTATGAACTGTCAGCACCACTAGAAAAAACACTCATCATTGTAGGGAGTTGGCACCCTACCACCTCCTAGTTGCCTCATCATGTTGGTCCACCTTGAAATGGTTGGATCGTGCAGTCCGTGTGGAGTAATCTCTACTTTAGGGATCAAAACTAGAACCCTCTTAAAGAAAAAACTACAAATTATGGATAAAAATATGAAATTTCTCATTCGCCTTTGTTTGCAATCCATCAACTCGCTCTTCGGGTTAGCCAGCAGTGAGGTACACCAGTCATAAATAGTGGGTCTTAAACACTCCACCACATAAAACATGAGTGGCCTTGATGCATGGTGTAATGAGGTTGACCCCAAAATCCGTGTGAGTACAAGCACTGATATTTAGACTCAGGTTATCGATCGCCCTGATAGAGAGTTGGCTCCCTACTTTATCTGTGGCTGCAACATAGTGGGTGGCAATGTACTCCTCCATAGTCATACCACCCCCAACCCCTCGGGCCTTGAGATTCACTATATCGCCCCAACGATACAATCATGTGATAAAGTATATATCGTCCATTTCGATCCTCAATGGTTTCCCATCGAGATTGAAGGACTATGTCTCTGGATCCCAGTGGTTTACTAGTAACTGCAGTAACCTCACGTGATCCCTCATACCTTTGAGAGCACAAAATTTATAAAGTCCACATCATTTTAAATCTTCTTGGGCCCTTGTATGTCTTCCCACTACTGCATATATCCCCTCATGCTCCCTTTCCCTCCATTCAATAACCATCCTGCAAAGGAAAGACCATTTTTTGAGTTAAGACCCTTTCAAAATCTTGTTCACGGACTTGTACGCGGGATGACCTGATGATAGTCGTGTATAGGGCTTCATATACGCGTACATGATTTGCTTTTCCCATGTAAAAGGGGTTGTATACATGACCCAATGATCTATCACCTGCGTACACCCTAGTTTCCATATAACACCCTCTAATACTAACAAAATGGGTACTAAAAATGGAATTTAAACCATTGAAATTGAAGAGGATGGGATGGGAACTTACTTGGTCCAGACGATTATTGATTCCATTGATCGTATCTTCTGCAATCGCCACTTGAATATCACACAAAAAATGGCCTAAAATGCACTATGTGGGTGAAAAGCTCAAATGGTATGGTAAAATGTTTTATTTTTACTATGAGTGGAATTTTTTTACCCACTTTCTATAGTTCTTTTCTATTTTTGACCTTATGGACTAATTGCATAGTGGAAATAATTGGTTTTTATGTTGGAGATACTTCACACACACCTAGGATTTATTTTTCCTAATGTTTTACCTATGTTTATTAGTCATTGTTTAGTCTCCCATAGCTTAGGGAGAATATTCCTTTGGGAGAATATTCTCTTCAGTTCACACTTCAGTTTGATCAGTTGAGTGGAGTCTCGATGCCACATTGGGATTATCACCATGCAACATTGGGATCATCATGATATAATGCACATTTTCCTTGGGATCATCAACAGACTAGCACATTACTCATGATTCCCTTATCTCCTCCTCACTTCACTATGTTTCAGTCAGTTACCTAAAACTGAGAGACCAGTTAACTCATACTACATGGCAGTTCACTCCCGTAACTGCCTGAGAGACTAGACTAGGTGGAAGTTTACTCCCGTAATTGTTGGTGTGTGTCTATATCACTCTAGACCACCACTATGGCATGTTGACTTCTCCTCCAATGCACATTAGTTGAGTTATACATAGTATATCATGTGTAAATTATCATTCATTCATTTGGTTAATGAGAATTCTTCCATTCTTTCTCTCCTACTTCTCTTTTCTCATATTTTCTCTGCAAATTGTGTATGTCATTTTCTATCTAGATCTATTATGTTCAATTTCAACAAATTTACATGGTATCAGAGCTGACGGACATCTAGGGAAAAGACACACCAAATTATTTTTGCAGGTACTGAAGATTTAAGATAGCGGAAAAATGGAATTTCCAAAAGAATTCATTCTTACACCGTACAATTTATTTGCATGGAAGGAGAAGATGATAATGAATCTTCAAGGCAAAGTATTATACAGGTTAACCATGAACACAGAAACTGAACCAACATCGGTCATAGAAAAATCGAATGGATGAAGCATTTGGAACTATTTGAAATCTTATTTCTCCTAAACTCCTCTTTCACATATCCTCCTCTAAAACTCCCAATGAATCCTAGACCACCATGGAAGGGTTTTTTTTCAAACACGATGAGATGAGGGGACACATGATTGAGGTGGAATTGCTCACATTGGATCCAAAAACCTTTGACAATCTACAAGATTTCTTTACCAAATATAAGGATTTGTTGTCGCAACTCAAGGCTTGCGGGGTTGATAAATCTAAGGAGGAGAAACAAATGGTTCTTACCATTGTCTCCAAACTTTATCGAAAATACTTAGTCTTTGTATCTACATTTCATTCATTTAAGATTTCCTTTAGAGCCACCTGTACAATGCCCTCTCTTGAGGCCTTTATTGAGTCTCTGACACGAGAGAAGAACAAGCTCATCAATATGGTCAAAATCAAAGGCCCAAAGGCACATGCACTTACTGTTCATGATGTAGTGGTCATCAATATCAGAAATCTAAATACAAAGACAAAAGGAAAGCACATGAAAATCCAAAGAAGGAAGGGTACTCAAAACCCTTCAACGATGCCTCTGAATCCAAAGGTGGAAAGGGAAGAAAAGGGGAGAAATGCATTTATTGCCATAAAGGATTTCATCTAGAATATACATGTATGAAGAAACAGATAGATCAAATGGCCCAAGTACTTAAGCAAAACAACCTCGGAGATTGCATCCCTAAGGGTGCCAAGAAGAAGAATCCAGAATATCAGAATCTCAAGAAAGGTAATTCTAGCCATGCGTTGATTGTCATCAACTCCTCTCCTGATTCTTGGATCGTAGATTCAAGTGCATCACACCACATGGAAGCCAAAAAATAATTTTATTCTTCATTGGATGCATGCAAAGGTACTCCTATTCTGATGGGGGATAACTCTTCAGTGGAGGTCACTGATAAAGGAAGAATTGAACTCACAAACAAAATCTTCGAGAATGTTCTACACGTTCCCAAACTTTCTGTCAATCTTCTCTCCATGTATCAGATGAAAAACTCTGGCACCAGAAAGAGAGTCATATTCACACTCGATGCAATGGATATCTATGACATGCAAACCAATTCCAGGGTTTCTACCGGTGAGGTAAATCATCAATCTAGACTCTACACATTTTTTGAATTTATTGAACCAAATTCTGCATTACTACTTACCCATGCTATTGAAAGCAGTAGGATATGGCACGAAAGGTTCAGTCATTTAAATTTCAGATATATGCAACAACTTAGCAAGCATGGAATGGTTTATGGTCTACCCAATATCCACTTCTCCAAAGGAATTTGTGAAGGATGTGTTCTTGGAAAACACCCTTAAGAGAAATTCGACAAAGGAAAGACTCAGAATGATTCCTTTCCTTTAGATATGATCCATAGTGACCTCATGGGCCATTTTATGCATCCATCAATCGGTAAATGAAGGTACGTGCTCATTTTTGTTGATGATTTCTCATGCTTCACATGGATTTTCTTTCTCAGGAAAAAATCAGAGGTCTTTCAACAACTCAAAGATTTCAAAGCCCTTGTTGAGACACAGTCAGGAAAGAAAATCAAAGAGCTCCAAATAGATAATGGGGGAGAGTATGTCAACCATGAGATACAAAATCTTTGTCATGAGGTCGAGATTCAGTTGCAACACACGGTTTCCTATACTCCGCAGCAAAACAGATTTGTTGAGCAGAAAAATAGATCTCTAAAAGAGATGGCATCTTGCATGCTACATGCAAAGTCACTTCCATAGAGATTATGGGACGAAGCAGATGCAGAGTTAGTGCATGCAGATGCAGATGTAGAGCTAGATATGAGGACCAAGCTGGCCAAGACTACTCTTCAGGATGCAGGGGATATTGTTGGGGATCTAGCTAATACTAGGAGGACTCAATTTGATTTTGAGGAGCCTACTCTTGCACTCACTACCACTAAACCAATGCCACCCAGGAATGTTTTCTTGGTTCAGTCTTCAGATCCACAGTCTTATGGTGAGGCTGCTGGAAATCCCTTTTGGGAATGCACCATGCAGGAGGAGTACAACTCCCTCCTCAAGAACCAGACTTGGGATTTGGTTCCCCGTCCTTCAGGAAGGGAACTTGTCAGGTGCAGATGGGTCTATAGGACCAATAACGCAGTGGATAGATAGGTTAGTAGATACAAAGTCATGATAGTTTCCAAAGGATTTGAGTAGGTGCATGGCATTGACTATGATGAGACCTTTGCACCAGTAGAGAAGATGGATTCCATACATTTGGTACTTTCCATTGCTACATCCAATGGATGGGAAGTCCATCAGATGGATGTGAAGAATGCATTTCTTCATGGTGATCTAGTTGAGGAAATATATATGGATCATCCCCATGGATTTATGCATGATTCATCTTTGGTCTATCGACTGAAGAAGTCTCTATATGGCCTCAAGTAGGCTCTGAGGGCATGGTATGCCAAGATGGACTTCTACCTACTATCACAGAACTTTGTACATTGTAAGTCATACCAAAATGTTTACATGCTCAAGACAACTAATTCACTTCTACTCCTAGTTTTGTATGTTGATGATTTTTTGATCATTGGTTGCTCGACTTCAACGATTGTTGTAGTCGAGAGGATTCTGCATGACATGTTCTTGATGACGGACATGATGATGGACATGGGTCCACTACATTTCTTCCTTGGACTTAAAATCAATTAGGATGCATCATGCATCAAACTGTCTCAGACCAAGTATGCACGAGATCTCCTTGAGATATTTCAAATGATAGACTGTAAGTTTTCCCCAACTCCTTTCCTATCGGGAGTTAGAATTGAGGATGGAGGGGACACTCCACTAGTTGACAACACACTGTATAGAAAACTAGTGGGGAGCTTGTTGTATCTCACACACTCCAGACCAAACCTCTCCTATGCAGTTGGAGTAGTCTCTGGGTTCATGCAAAAGTCACATGAGCTACATTGGAAGGATGCAAAGCATATCCTTTAATACGTATAGGGCACCATCACCTTTTGGATTCACTATGTAGCAGACTCTACATTGGATCTCATCGGATTCATTGATTCTGACTAGGTTGGTGATAACATTGATCGCATTCCACATCTAGTTACTCACTTAGTCTTGGTTATGAGCCTATTTTTTGGTCGAGAAAGAGGGAGACTGCTATTGCTCTATCTTCAGCTGAGGAAGAGAACATAGGGGTAGTTAACATAACCATTCATGCTATGTGGCTACAACATTTTTTTCACTAAGATGGGAATTCAATTTCACTGGTCGATCATCATTTGGTACGACAACCAAAGCACTCTGAAGTTCTACATAGATTCAGTTAAGAGGCAGCAGACGAAGCACATTGAGATCCACATGCACTACATTCGGGACTTAATACATGAGGGGATCAACGAATTGCAGTTATGTCCTTTAGCAAAGCATACTGCATACATCTTCATCAAGACCTTCACTGAGCAGAAGTTCCATTCTCCACGCAATCGTCTTGGAGTGAAGAACACAATTGCCTAGCAACTGCTAGTTCTTCTTTTTTCATATA
>ML798855.1:396935-431569 GCA_009831015.1 Picea engelmannii
GATGAGGTTTTTCGTCTTTCCTCATTTATTTCAGTCTATCATTTTGTATTTGGGTACCAAACATGGCCTCATTGCTGGGACCCATTCTTTATTTTCACCATAGTGATGTTCAAGGGGGGTGTTGGAGATACTTCACACACACCTAGGATTTATTTTTACTAAGGTTTTCCCTATGTTTATTAGTCATTATTCAATCTCCTATAGTTTAGGGATAATATTCCTCTTAGAGAATATTCTTTTTAGTTCACACTTCAGTTTGATTAGTTAAGTGGAGTCTAGATGCCACAATGGGGTTATCACCATGAAACATTAGGATCATCACCAAATAATGTGCATTTTCCTTGGGATCATCACTAGACTAGCACATTACTCATGATCCCCTAATCTCCTCCTCTCTTCACTCTGTTTCAATCAGTTAATTGAATACTGAGAGACTAGTTAACTCAGACTAAGTGGCAGTTCACTCTTGTAACTGCTTGAGAGACTAGACTAGGTGGCAATTTACTTATGTAACTGTTGGTGTGTGTCCACATCACTCTAGACCATCACTATTGTGCATTGGGTTCTCCTCCAGTGTGCATTAGTTGAGTTATACAGAGTAAATCATGTGTAAATTATCATTCATTCATTTGGTTAATGAGAATTCTTCCATTCATTCTCTCATGCTTCTCTTTTCTCATATTTTCTCTGCAAATGGTGTATGTCATTTGCTAGCTAGATCTATTCTATGCGGGTTCAACACATTTACATTTTATTGGTTTTTTCCAGGTTTTTTTATAGTTTCCAACATCATACTGCCCGTTCATGCCTTTGGCATGTATATTCTTTCACTGGTATATATGATATGTTTTCACTCCATTTTGCATTCTCGCATCATCCTATGACCATGATCCATACACCCTAGGCACGAACCCATTTCTTAGCGACACATAACCTTCTCGCTACTACTAGAAGTGTCGTTATTAAATCGTAGAGACTTACCAAACATGTAGGCCCTAGTTAGAATCTTTGTGTCATTTGGTGCCCATGCATAAGTTATTCCATAGGACTGAGACTTCCTTATATTCCCAATATGACTTTGCGTTCGAACCCAATTCTCTTACTCACAAGCATTCTGAACATTACCTATGGGACTCCTCCCAAGTGTTGGTTAATATATTTTCCAACTCCTGAAAAAATGAAAATATTGTCGAGTGAACTTGTCTCTTTCACACTCATTAAAGGGTTTTGAAAGGACGTCTATTTGGTATAAGTTTAACCCTTTTTTAGACCAAGTAGACTACTTTCAGAAAAGGAATACTCTAGTCTCCATTGGCTAGAAGAGTTCTCCTAGGTATTGTTTTATACTTTTTCGGGCCTAGGGGACTATATCTTCAAAAAAGGACATTTTTGGAGTTAAGTTGTAATTGCATTCCATCATCCTGCTTCCATTATTGAGCCTATTTCGGGTCCCTGCTTTCTTGTTATAAGCCTCTTGCCTTCGTAATTTGCATCACTAGACAAGTAGTGCCTTCCATATATCCTTTGCAGCTTAACACCATGTACTCTTAGAGGAAACATCCCCCCGGGTGTCCATGCCCTGCATGTGCTTCCTTGCATTAAAAATAGGTATGTTCCATTGCTTGGAACTAGATACTTACTTGTGACACTTGTTTCCTCTCATGTATCATATCATTTCTTTACCTATGAAAAATAAAAATAAAAAAAGACAGGTGGGAAAAGAATATTATCTCGTATCGGCAGTAGTCATGTCTCCTTTGAACATAGCACAAAATTTTGAGTCCATTTTCATCCAAATTTTGGGTTTAACACGACCTTAGGAAGCTAAGCTCGTTACTTGGAGTTTACTCCTCCGACTAGTTCTTCTTCCAGTCCCTATGGAGAGTTTGTTGATGCCTCCTGCATCACAAATTTTTATCATTGATCATTATCAAGTCTACGTTGTTCGAGTTATCCATATGTCACATGCTCTTATTCAAAGGAAGTCTATAAGCTTGTGTAGGCCACTTCTCAGAACCCTTGACTTTGCATGTCGGCCATACCCTCAGTGTATCTCATAATCACATGAAGCTATTGTCCTACTTTGCACCTTGGGTCTACTTTCATAATGGGTAGGTAACCTTGAACCCAACAAATGATGCTTCCTCATTGGTCGTTGACTGAGGGGTTTCCCTTGTGTTTGATGGAAAGAAATCTATTCACACATTGGGATTCATAGAGTGTCTTGGATTCCATTACCTTTATTGGTGGTTTCCTCGCCTTTGTCGACAATTTTCCTTATTGGTTGATAGTCAGAGGGTCTCTTTCATGCTCTAATTTCATCTAGTGCATGCGAGGGATGCACATGGTCCTTGGTTCTTGAATATCCTATTCATTCTAGCTCCTCCTAATTACCAAGCTATTTATTTGTATCTTTTGCTGGATGATGAAATATACCTTGATGATCTCATTTTAGCGGGTCTCCTTCCATCGAATTCAACTCATATATTCTAGAAATGAGACCTAGAGTCCTATGAGTACCTAGAGGCTTGGAGTCATCAATGGAAATTTATCCCACCATCAATAGCTAGGAATACATCAATGTCTCCTGATCGATGGATTATTCAAGTGTTCAACCTCAACACCCTTATTCACACTTGTAGAGTGTACTCGGTGCCTTGACACCTACTTTCATTATCTGTGGGTTGTCTCACATTTGTTAACGGTATACCTTAATGATCGGTAATGAAATGAAGTCTCATTGTGTTCGACCTCAAATCCTCTATTCACATGATGTAGACTTGCACCTTTGGCAAATAGTGTAGAAGACCTCCATCTTACAATAGTAACATTCCTTGTCTACTTTTGTCTTGCATTGGACCTGTTGAAACCAATCTTAAAATATTTTATCCTTAAGGCCTAGTTTTTTATTTTTTGTGTTTTTTGGGTTTCGGATTTCTTAAAAACAAGAATTTCATCATTTCTAAATTCGCGATACCTTTTTATTGATTATTTTTGAATAACGAACAAAAAAAAAAGTTTACAAAAATATAAGTTTTCCAACGCTCTTTGAAAAATTATTTAAAACGGATGGTAATTTTAAATTTGCGATTTTTTAATTTAAACATTAAAGAAATCGAGATTCAGGGTTTTCTGCAAATAGATGATTGATGCAAATTGAATCACGAAACCCCGATCCCCGATTTCCTGAAACATTGGAACCTTAATTTTAATTTAAAAAAAAAAATGAATTAGTTTAGTCCCCTCTAAGAAAGGTTTAAAGTTAACATAATTATGTCACGATTTCGGGATTCACGATTCTGTGAGAGTACGTCTCATGTCATCATGTTTCCCGAAATCCTGATTTTCGAAATCTCGATAGATTAAACTAATGATGTTTTATCCCTAATCATGATTACTCAGTTAATTAAGATAAGTTAAGTCCTATGTTGAAAAAAGAAACAAGCCATTGCGATTTCGCGATTTCGGGATTCGCGATTCCGTGAGAGCATGTCTCATGTCATCATGTTTCCCGAAATCTCGAAAGGGTCTAATCTCGATTAATTAACATGCTAAAAACGTTTAAATCTTAAATAAAACATTGCGATTTCGCAATTTTGGTGATCGTGCTTTTTCGATGACATACCTTTCGACATCAAGATTTCTGAAACCCCGAAAAGTGATGTTTTCAGATTTAATCTATAATTAACACTAATAAATCTTCTTTCTAAAACAGGTTTAAAGGTAATATTTTTGTAAGTGTTCATTAATGCTTCGTTTTCCGATTAAGTAAGTTTCTCGTTTTATTTGAAAAACCGAGAGCTCCTAAGTACGGACATTAAATGCATATCTTCGAAAATATCTTCCACATTAAGGGATTTAAATTTGTGACAGCTGTGTAAATCTTGTCATGTTTTAAAATGTATTCAAATTAAAACATTCAAACGTCTGTATTTTCATTTTAAGTTGAGCTCGTTCATCCATCTTCTGTAACAGGTTTTCAAGTCAAACGCAGAGCCATGGCACCTAAAAAGGCACCGAAAAAAACAAAGACACACAGGAAGGTGATATTATCTCTGATACTACTCCACACGCCATACACTCCATCAAATCATGGGCTCAAATCTCTGAATTGCTGGAGTATGAGCTAAATAATGCAGACCCTGATTCCGAAAATCATATCCGGGACATTGCTGAGTCTGAGCTTCATAAGGCTGCTGCGCGCCCATGGCTGGTGGTATATACTGATATGGTCGGCTGGGCTCTGGATAAGGTGGATATCCCAACAAGGAGCATTCAGAACAAGCAAGGAGCTATCGTTGGCTCATTTAGGCCTGAGCACATTCAAGTAATGTATAAACTCTCGCTGAATCATAAACACACCTTTAATGCTGAATTTTTAGTTGAGTTTCAAAGAAAGGAATGTATTGAGGCAGACCAGACATATCCCGACATGATTAGAGGATGGGCGAGGTCTAAAGCAAATTTTAGGGCTGATACTCATGGGATTTATGCTACAGCCTCCTTAAACGAATATATGGTTTATATAGCCATGATCTTATGCAGACTTTTCGGGAGAAAAGATCCCTGTCACTTTCATGTAGACTGGGTACCCTTCTTAGAGGAAGTTTCAGAAGGATATGGTTTTAACTGGCATAAAATTTTGTCGGATAACCTAACACAATAAATTTTAAATTACAAAGCAGCCAAGTCAAAGGGACAACCAGTGTCTTTTTATATGTCTACGTACATTATGGATGCAATCTGTTTTATGACCCCCTTTCCATTAATGAATTGGAGTTGGAGCATCTCATGTCCAGAACCTGTTCATAAATATCACTCGGCCCTTTGGGAAGAGAATTCTAAAGAGGCATTTTACGAGGTTTTTCATTTTGTCATTATTCCTATGCATAAATTATTTTTTGGATGCGAACCCCCTTGCATTTCTGATGCAGTCATAGAAAGTCTTAAATCAGTTGCTGACTGGTTTATTGAGGAAATTTTTTCCTATATCAGGGTTTATGGCTGTTCCATTCCCCCCCACGCACTCCCAAAATTCATACCAAATAGATTGGTGTGCAGAGAAGTAGCTCATCAGATAGCCAAGGGCGGTGTTGGATTGGAATTAAAAGCACTTCAGAAAAAAGCATGGCCATCTTTCCCTGTTCATATTGGGAAATTTCCTTTATCAAATTTAGGCCATTCTAAGGTAGAGGCCGAGTCATTGGAAGAAGTGAAGTTAGTAAATATTGAGCACAGAAAATATGACCCATACCAAATAATAAGTAGGCATTTCACACATTGTAATCTAAAGGCATATGAACATGAAGTATCTGTTTATGATGATATATTTAAATATGTTAAGTCTTATGAAGAAGTGTTGAATAGAGTATAGGCCTTGCCACCTGAATCACAGGCTGGGTTTCCATCTTTTCAAAGCCATAGGCGAAGCTGCCTACCTAAGAGCTTACAGGGTGAAATTTTGACTCCATCGCCAGAACAACAAGGATCCCCTCCAGGGTTCGAAACTAATATACAAGATAAAGAAAATGACAAAGGTAAGTTGAAGAATACTGAGATACCTTCCCAAGACGCAGAGGGTTCTCAAACAAAAGAATCAGGAATGGATAAGGGAAAAGAGCCAGAAACAATTCCAGAAATCATGAAGAATGTTCCAGAAAAAATAGGAGGAACAACTTCAACAGAACTTGGTAGTCCTATCACCTCTTTAACTCCATTACAGTCGACTTTCAGAAACCCCATGAAGGGGTTTTATATGTCAGTGATCTAGAGCTGATTTCAAGAGATGAAATCCCCCCATCAGATTACTTTTTTCAGTAAAAAGCGAAGAGCAGTCTTGATACAGGAAATTCATCCAAGAGGAGAAGGAACGATTAAAAAGCATAGAGTTATTATAGATGGAAAGAAACTCAAGGATGGAGAGTTTTCTACAGAATTAGCAGGTACAATGGGTGCAATAGAATCAACAAAAATGTGTTCTGTAGGCAATTTAACAACTCTGCTTGAACAGAAGGACCAAACAATAATCCAGTTGCAAGACAAACTAAAAGAAAAGGAAAGAAATATTAGTTGGGGAATACAGAAGGGTCTAGAACAAGCTAGACTAAAGGATATGCAAGAAATACAGAAATTGAATAAAGACTTGGATGAGGAAAAACACTTAATACAGGTCACACAGGAACAGGTTCGAAAGCTAGGTGAAGAAAACAAACATTTGCAAAATAAGATTATTTCTATTACTAACCAGGTAGTAGAACTAGAAAATTTCAAGACACAAGTATTGGAGATATATTTGAGAATAGAGGAAGAACAATAGAAAGTGTTATTGAATCTGGAAGTAATCCAGAATTATTTTCAGGAATCAAATAAGTCTTTGGAGAATATGTCCCAGAAAGAAAGGGAGGCGAAAGCAGCTAGAACAACTTTTCAGAAGGCAGTGGCTTTCTCATCAAAGGAAGAAATTGGAAAGACTCAGAAATTATCTATTTCTGAACAAGTTAAAGGGGACATAATGATAAAAGTGTGGGAAACAAAACTGGCTAAATATAAATGAATCACAAGAGAAGTAAATGAGGATTGCCAGGGAATCTTCGATTTCTTTGAAAGAGATTCATTGAATATCGGAACAGATGATTGTTCTGGATTATTAGGCAAAATTAATATTGCCAAGCACCAGCTAAGGTTAAAAGAAGAGCTGGAGAAAATGAAAACAAATATTTCTAAGATTAAATTGATTAATATAACAGAGATCAACAAGTGGATGGTAACTTCAAATCTAAAGTTGAAAACTGTTAAATTCACAGAAAGAATGATAGAAAGTCGGTTGCCCAAATTGCAGAAGAGATTTTTCTCATTTGAAGCAAATGAGATACCCGATGCTCCCAGGATCATTGTAAAGTTTTTAGAAAAATGCATTCAGTGTATTGATGCGGAAAAAGGAAGTTCGTCAACGTAAGCTTAAAACCTTTTTTAATGTTTTTATTATTGGAAATTAAAAAGAAATTGTAAACGGTTGACATTATTTTTATGTAACCGAAATATTAGGAAGTTGGTTAGTCACCAATGAGAAACTTTGATGAAAATGTATAAATATAGTTTCTAAAGGATGAGAAAAGGCTTCAGAAATTTTGAGAGAGAGCATTTTTGTAATATCAGTTTTCAAATACATCAGAATATAGATCACAAACGAGATTCTGGATTCTGCAACTTTGTAGCTATGTGTCTTCTCCCTGTTTATTATACTTTGTCGAATTTTTCCTTTTAATGTTATTCTAACAAGTAATCAATTTGAAGCTATATACATCATTGATTTATATTTCAGATTGGTTTGGATGTTAATTGATTTACAGTTTTTCCTCTGAAATCGCTTTTAGTAATTTCAAGACCTGTAAAACTTTGTTCCTTAATACTTAACTCTTGTTAGAAGCCTCGTTTTCTCTTTCATCAATGTCCCTTGAAATATGAGATTCTTTCTTGATTAAAGCCTCATATTTTTTCTGTAGTGTTTATTTGTTGTTATAATTCTCGAAATTGTTACAAAACCAGGAAACGACCTCGAATGTGTTTACATTACTGTTTTGGATTTAAAATTGTTTTTCTTGTTCTCATCTTTGGAAATCTGAAGTAACAAACTGATTAAAATCCTTTTACAAATAAAAAAAGTTTTTATCATCCATGACTGTCCCAAGTAGCAGACAACCCAACGTTAAACCAGGCCTTCAGGATCAAACCAGTATTGCCTTAAATTTATTTAATACCATTTTACAAACATCAACTAATCGGGTTGAGTTAGAACGTTCATGGGCTGCTATTGAGCGAGACATTAGCATCCAAGAACAACAGGAAGAAAGACAGAGGTAGTTGAGAAACGGATTCTTCTTTAATCTTCCTTTGATTTCTTATTCCCAAATCATTCATTTAAATCATTTACGGATGCCTTGACGGTATGCTTTATAGCCTTAAAGCATAAACTCATGAACAACAGGACCAATACCTATATGACTTTAGTGATCATGGGAGATCAGAGTGTACTCCATTGAATACAAATATATTCAATTGGTTTTGAGACTAGATTCCACTACGTCTTGTTCGTGACTATGACAACCTATGGCATATGTCCACTTTGTATTGCCTATTCATGGACATTTACAATGATTTGATATATTTCCACATGGATCTCAGTGTAATTCAGATTGGCATCCATGTGTACAAAGTCTTATGGATTGTTCAACAATTCAAGCCTTGAGGATGATTCAACAATTCAACTTTGAGACCAAAGACACTCTGGAGAAATTTCACTTCATATTGAGTGTGCATCCCTTTGTCCTTGAAAGTTTGAACTTCTTGTGTTCATCCCCCAAGCTCTTCCTTCTTTGTGATGGAGAACCTCATTGACTCCAATATATATGAGCTTTCCTTTATGGATGATTGAAGTGGTGGAGGCCCAACTATAGGGACTTAGTTTCTCAGTTCTGATATGTGTCGTTACAAAATTTTGTCACCTATGTACTTCTGCTGATTATTTTAATAGAAATACTATTTTCTCATCCAATTGATATCTAGCAAATATTTGAATTATTATTCCATGGGCGTATTTGTCATGTATGTTAATGGATTATGCTAATTTATATGTTGACATGATATATTATCACCATATGCTTGCGTATCTTGGTTTTTGAGGACAAGTTGTAGGTATAAAGCTTTGGGTCACATACTCAACGATGGTTTTCCTCGAAGGTTTGTACGAGGCAGACTCTTAGCCTTGTCTTGTTAGCATTTCATTTATATAGAATACTTGAGATTAGAGTTGATTTATGGGTGTTGTTTCTTCTGTTGTAATTTATGCCTAGCCATAGAGAAATTTTCCTCATAAAAGAATTGGCGATTCCACTGGGGAGATCTCCTTTTTGGGGGTTTTGAGTGTTTTTCTCCTTGATTTGCTCTCTATTTTCCTAAGTTTCCTTGTCACTTATTGCTTGAGAACCTATATTTTTCCTTACATCTGATTTTGTTGGCTTACCCCTTGCCCTGGCAGTGTTTTTCTTGGTATACACAGTTTTTCCCTTGACAAACACATACATACATGAGTTGTCTTCCTGTAGGGAGCATATATATGCGCTTGTAGCTCAAATAGTCATGTACATCATCTTAATTCTTGCTAGTTGACTTTGGCATTTTTTGGGTGAGTTTTGTTGGTTGTTGAGTCTTCTTGGGTCCCTATTTTGACTTTCAAGTGCCTATAGAGTGATAGGAAGCCTTTGTATTGTTGATTTTTTGGGTGTATTTATTAATTGCCATATTTTTCTGTTAGGATATTTAGACACTTAGGAGTTAGTTAATATCTACTTGGTATAATGTGTTGTTAATTAAAAGTTTGTTTCTTAGTGTGTTTCTTTAGTATGCATTTGTAGTTGGAAAATTCGACGGTCACGATATGTTCATGACATAGAGTGATCTGACGGTTCATATTCTCCTCGATATTAACAATCATTGATTTATGGCTTAACACCCGATTGGTTCATGATATCTATTTAAAGAGGATGGAGGGTCATTTGTCGATGATCGATTATGAGAAAATATCTTGTAAAATCTCTCTGTAAGATTTTTCTTTTGCATTAATAAACTGCTCCAAGTGGTCGCGTTGGCTGAGGCCGTGGATGTTTCCCCGTAGGGGTTTTACCAGGTCAAAAAATTGTGTTGATCTTTGATATGGTTGTGTGAGTGGTTACTTAAGGTGTTCTTTCTCTGTTGGAATACATGTGTTGTCAAACATGCTATCAAAGCCCGTTTGAAGACCCACTCCTGTTGTAGATCGAGATCGTGAAGTCGAGTTGCCTCATCTCCATTTTATTTCATTTCCATACTTTTTTGGGCTAAGAGGATTGTTCCATTGCGTCTGGAGCACTCGTTTCAGTCAGAAGCCCTTTTTGTTTAACTCAAAAAGGTTTTTGCTTACCCAAGATACAACCATTTTAGTCAAATTCGAAGGTATAAAGCTTGAATACAACATTTTTAAATTTTTGCAGAGTATTATTTTGGTTTTAGATTATTTTTTTCGGGGTTTCTACTCTTTTAGATATGCATATGTCCTTTGCCCCGTGCCCTGTGTGATCTCAAAAAAATAGAAACAAATAAGAAAAGGTGAATTTTCCGAGTAAGTTAATCGAGATGTAACCCTTGTTGTCATCGAGAAGCGAAAATAATTTCTTTTGTGAAAAGAGTTTTTTTAGCACACTCTCCAAGGTCGTCTTTCACAACAACAACAACACCCCCAATCCTCTTTCTAAACAATACAATATGTTTTTCTAGATCATTTGGTTAAAAGTTTCTTTATTAAGTAAGAGGTCTTGAGTTCAAGTCTCTCTTTTTGTTACTTTTTTTGAAAAAGTTCATGCTCCATTGTAAAGTGTATTTCACTTCAAGTATAAAAGTGAATCACTATAAGTAGCTTTAATATTTTATTTTAGAGTTATTTATTGTGCATGCAACTTTTCTTTTATAAAGTAACTTCATCATAAAAGTTATCCCAATTTCTTTTTATAAAAGTGAGTCACTTCATAAAGCAACTTACACCATCACGTGGTCATTTGGTTACTATTTATGCCTTTTTTTAAAAGGGCATAACTTTCACATCCAAAGTCCGTTTTCAGTGCCGTTTTTTAAAACCGCCTAATTTTTCGAAAACTTTCCATCAAGTCATCAGTTTCAATTTTTAAATCCATATTATATACATATTTAATATGACTTCTTCAAGTAATTTTTTTCTTACCAACACCAACTACTTCCAATGGAAATCCCATATGGAGGATTTATTAAGAAGTAAAGGCTTGTACCAGATTACCTTGGGAAAGGAAACAACACCCTGCATTGATGTTGATAAGAAAGTCAAATGGGATAATAGGAATGACGAAGCATGCAAATTGATCATACTTTCCATCTCTCCTGATTTAAGGTTCCACCTTCAATAAATTGATACACCCAAAGAAGCTTGGGAAAATATTGAATCTGTGTTTGGTAAAAACAATATTATTCGAGCACAACAGTTAGAAAATCAAGTACCGACTTTAAGTCCAAGTGATTTTTCTTGCATTGAAGACTATCTATCTAAGTTTAAAAAACTTAAAACTTTATGTGAAGAATGTAAGATAAAGATAGAAGAAGATCGTTGCATCTATCTTATTCTTTCTAAGATAGGTAGTGCATATTTTGTGTTTGTATCTACCTTTTATGCCATGCAAGAGGCTCTAGGAGCATCTTATCAAAAATCCACTCGTGAGAGCTTTTGTGATGCTTTGATTAGAGAGAAAGATAAGCTTGTACAACTTGGAGTGATCAACACTGCAGGTTCCTCCAACAAAGCCTTAGTCGTCCATCATAAAGATAAACCCAAGAATCCCAAGAAGCAACATCCTTGCCACAACAACAAGCAACATAAGGGTCCCAAACCCACTCAGCTAGCTTCCGCTCCTAATAGCGATAAAGGAGAAAACTATAAAAATAACAAGACTGACAGACATTGCAACTTTTGTGATAAATATGGTCATGATGAGTCCAAATGTTTCAAGAAGATGGCATATTTAGAAGCAACAATGAAAAATCACAACATCAATATTGATTCTACTTCTACTTCTTCTTCTTCTTCTTCTCATGGACATGCACTTTCTACTTATGTTTTCTCCTTCAATACAACTTCTACTTCTTCTTCTGATGAGTACCTTATTGATTCTAGAACATCTTATCATATGGCTAAGGATAGAGACATATTTTCTTCTCCAAATGAATGTAACACCAAGAAAATATTTGTTGGCGATGATAGATCTCTTAGTGTTGAAGGATCTGGAATAGTTCAAGTAGAAAACAATCATTTCAATGATTTATTATGTGTTCCAAGTCTTTCTTGTAACCTTCTATCAATATATCAAATCTCTCATTCAGGTGAAGGTAAAACCATAGATTTTTCACCTCACCAAGATGTAATCAATAATCTAAAATATCCTAAGCATGTACTTGCAACTAGAATTGTTGATGATATTACTAGGTTGTACAAGTTTGACAAATTTGGATCATCATCCTTTTCATCATTTTTTGTTTCTCATAGCGATGACTTGAGCAAACTTTGGCATGAGCAGTTTGGTCATCTAAACTATTGCTCATTGCAACAACTATGTAATCAACAAATGGTGACTGGTCTTCCTCCTGTTTCATGCAGAGATGGTGTTTGTGTTCTCAGCAAACATCATCAGGAAAGTTTTGATAAACGTGCCTCTTGGCATGCCTCGGGCCCTTTGTAGCTTGTTCACAGTGATTTGTGTGGTCCACTTTCTTCTCCTTATTTTTCTGGGTGAAAGTATTTCTTAAATTTCATTGATGATTTTTCCAAATGTACTTGGGTTTACTTCTTAAAACTTAAGAGCAAAGTTTTTGAATTTTTTTTGGCCTGCAAGGCCCTTGTATAAAATAAATATGGACATCAAATTCAAAGGTTAAGAACAAATAATGGAGGCGAATATGTGAAAAATAATTTTACAAGTTATTGCACTACACAGGGCATCCAAATGCAACACATTGTTTCATATATACCACAACAAAACAGTGTTGCTGAGAGAAAGAATTGCACATTAAAAGAAATGGCTAATTGTATGATCAAATCTAAGGGATTAAGTCTAAAGTATTGGGCGGAAGCCATCAACTGTGAAAATTACATAGTAAATCACACTCCCACAAAGGCTCTTAAAAATATAACATTGGAATAAGATTGGACTAAAATTAAACCATATGTAAGTCACTTCCATGTATTTGGCAGTATAGCATGGGCTCACATTCTTGATGAGAAAAGGAAAGCATTGCAACCTAAAAGTGTGAAGTGTATATTTGTTGGTTATTCTGAAGATGCCAAAGGTTATAGACTTATTCAACCACAATGTAATGAAATTATTATTAGAAGAGATGTTAAATTTGATGAAAATCTCTTGGCCTGCGAGCCTAATTCAATGTTTGTGCCTTCATTGGCCTACGAGCCTAATTTGACATCTGTGCCTTCTTCGGTCTGCGAACCATCTTCAACATTTGTGCCTTCTTCTTTTTTGGTTTCTTTTTCTGATGATGATAGTAAGGATGAAAATACACCTCCGCCTTCTCACCTTCCTCCAGATGAGTCCTTTGAACCTGAACCAACACCAACTCCAACTCCACCACTTCCTATATGGGTTTGTTCAACACGAGAAGCAACTGGTGATCTTGTCGGCGATCCTTCAGATCAACGTTGAACACTTTCACAGTTCTAGCGAGCCTCTTCTCTTTTGGCTCAAGTTTCAGAGACTCATGATCCAAAGACATTTTCATAAGCTTCAGGTCATCCACATTGGGATACACCAATGAATGAAGAGTATATTTCTTTAATGGAAAACGATGCTTGGGATCTTGTACTAATTCCAAAAGGAAGAAAACTTCCCAGATGTAAATGGGTCTACAAAACTAATGATGCATCAAATGGAAGTGTTGAAAGAGACAAGGCTCGATTAGTTGCCAAAGGATTTTCCCAAGTTGAAGGAATTGACTATAATGAAACATTTTCCCCTATAGCCAAAATGAATTCCATCCACCTTGTTCTTTCCCTTGCTACCTCACATAAATGGGAGGTCCATTAGATGGATGTTAAATCTACCTTCTTCCATGGATATTTACAAGAAGAAATCTACATGGAACAACCTCCTGGCTATGCCCAAAATGACTCTATCCTTGTTTGTCGCCTTAATAAATCTCTTTATGGTCTTAAGCAAGCTCCTCGATCTTGGTATGCCAATATGGACAACTTTCTTATTGCCACTGGATTCTCTAGATGTCATTCTAATACTAATGTCTATATCAAGAAAGTAGGAAGCCATCTCATAATCCTTGTCCTTTATGTTGATGACCTTATCCTTATTAGTAATGATTTAAAACTTTTAACCCATGTGAAAACCAGCCTTAAGAATAAATTTGAAATGACAAACTTAGGCTTTTTTCACTATTTCCTTGGCCTACAAGTTTTTCAAATCAATGAAGGATTTTTTCTTTCCCAATCTAAGTATGTTTGTGACCTTCTTCATCGCTTTCACATGGACGATTGTAAACCAACCCCTTCTCCCTTCTAGTCTGGACTCAAGCTTACTTCCACCTGTACTTCTCCCGAAGTTGATGCCACCTTATACTGTCAGTTAGTTGGTAGCCTCTTATACTTGACTCATACCCATCCTGATCTTTCCTTTGTTGTTGGTCTTGTTGCCCGGTATATGCAAACACCCCATGAAAGCCATTGGAAAGAAGCTAAAAGGATACTTCGATATGTCTGTGGTACAGTTCTATTTGGGATACATTATAGTTCAGAGGGGACTCCTTTATTGATTGGTTTCACTGATTTAGATTGGGTCGGCGAACCTGATGATCAGAAGTCTACTGTAGGTTATGTTTTCAGCGTTGGCTTAGGACCTGTCACTTGGGCCTCTAAGAAACAACAGGCTATTGCACTTTCTTCAACATAAGCAGAGTATTGAGCAATGGTAAATGCAAGTCACGAAGCCTTATGGCTTCGACGGATTCTTTAAGAGTTTGGATTCCAGTAGCAGCATCTTACCAGCCTTTGGTGCAACAATCAGAGTGCCATCAAGCTCGCCAAAGGCCCAGTTCAACATCATGACAACAAACACATCGAGCTACACATGCAATTCTTCAAAAATCTCATTCATGATCAAGTTATTGAAGTGCTCTTTTGTCCTACAGAAGATTAAGTTGCAGACATTTTCACAAAATCTCTTACAAATGCAAAGTTTTCCAAACTTCGATCTATGTTAGCAATTCAAGAAGTTGTCATAAAGGGGGCATAGGCTCTAATGCCTCCTTCCTTCTCCTATTATGTCACTATTGTAAATCCTTCAATCCTATCCCAAGTTGTTCTTAAGGGGGGATGTTAGTATATTTAGACACTTAGGAGTTAGTTAAGATCTACTTGGTCTAATGTGTTGTTAGGTAAAAGTGTGTTTCTTTAGTATGCATTAGTATGCATTTGTAGTTAGGAAATCCTTCAATCACGATATGTTCCTGACATAGAGTGATTCGACATTTCATATTCTCCTTGATCTTAAAAGCCATTGATCTGTGGCTTAACACCCGATTGGTCCATGATCTCTATTTAAAGAGCATGGAGAGTCATTTGTTAATGATCGATTGTGAGAAACTCTCTTGTAAAATCTCTCTGTAATATTTTTCTTTTGCATTAATAAACTGCTGCAAGTGGTCGCATTGGTTGGGGCCGAGGATGTTTCCCCGTAGGGATTTTACCACATCAAAACATCGGTGTGTTGATATTTGATATGGCTGTGTGAGTGGTTACTGAAGGTGTTCGTCCTCTGTTGGAATACATGTGTTGTCAAACATTTTCATTGGTTGTCCTTGCACACTGGTATGAGTAGTTTCTTCTTGGTATCATGCTTGGCTTGTCTCTTTTTGCTTGCAGTAGGGCCTACCTGTGAGGTTTTTATTCAACCCTTGCATTTTCTTTTCATTATATAGAAAATACAAAAATATTAGCTTACTTGCATTGTACTTATGGAATTTTCACTTTTGATTACTTTGCATTGATTTTGATGCATTTGGAAATATTGCACTTCGTTTAAATTGTAGAGAGTGCATTGGAAATATTTCATTAAGAAGCATACCATTTTATTTTCTTTGAAATTCAAGACTAGTACTTAATAGTGTTTTTATATTTGCTTCTTTTTATATGCTGAGTTGTAATACCATCAGTTTCACGACCAGACCTCTTGAGTAAGAAGAAGCCATTAAAATTAACGTTGATTAATTAAAATTTATTAGACAGAATTTTATTTTTCAGGGTACACAAACAAGTATAGGACATAGGGCCTTGGAATATGATTTTGTGAATAAACTTCTCCAAGGCTATTAAACTAAACATATGTGCCTAACCAGGGAGTGGTGAAACCTATTGTGTAATCGATGCCGTCAGGAGGCTCTACTCACACAAGAGTTAACCACGAGGTTGATCGAAGATGGTTGCAGAGATATCCCTCTGATACCTTCCTATCATCATAGATATGTCTAGGGTTCTATTCGTATCTGGGGGTCTTACTAGTACCTTTACCTTCGTGAGAGGCGGTGCTTTCGAGATTTCAGGATTTTATACCCTACCCATACAGTGGGTTGGAATTGTGATAGCTCACCTACACATTGGTTATATCATGGTGACTCTAGTTGCTTGACATAGGTAGCCACATAGGTTACTTGCAGAGCTTATTATGCAGGTACCCTGAGTCAGATAAGGGTCAGATGATCCAGATTTTATGAGCAGAACGAAAAGAATAAAGATTATTAACATGTTCTTAACACAAAATAACAGAGATACAATAAAACTGGTTTTCTATTCAATAACGAAATAAGCTGAAACTGTAAAATGCAGCAGAAACAAGCTTGCTGGAATGGTGGCGGCTTATCTCTGAGAAGAGATGTGACGGCAGTGCGCATTCGCAAGAAGAAGGTTACAATGAGGCTCTGAAGTCCTTTTTACAATAATAAAGAATGCCAAAAACCCTAGACATCCAAAAACCTAACCCTAGGAGATGAAACGCCAAAAGTCACGTGGGCCCCGTTTGGGTAAGCTAGTACATCAACTTCCTGGGGTCGTAACTTTTGCATACGATCTCTGTTTTACGCGTGTGATAGACCATTGGAAAGGTATCATCGAGGAGATTCATCTTGTGGGCTCAATGATGCATTTAGCCATCATTGAGGATATCGATACCGAAAAACCTTCATTTAGGCCCTCAAAATGGCCCCAGAAGTAAAAACTGCTAAAAATAGTAAATTGCCAAAAATGTCAGAAAACTGTTTTGAGCCAGTTGGAAAAGGTGGGTGGCCACCGATATCCATATGGATAGATCCTCCCTCCTTAGGAAGCAATGGTATCCATTTCATTGAGGTCCCCCATTAGATGAGGAAATTTCTGCTGAATTTGGCCCCGGGTGAGCTACTTGCCTTGGTGCAGGCGCTGCCCTGCTTTGACGACTCGATAAAGCTAGATCCTTTGTTGTCGAGTGCCCTTGATATGTTTGTCCACAATATGATCATTGGATTCCTGTTGTATGTAGTCGAGGTTGAGCTCTGTTGGTGTCAGTTGTTCTGCTACTTCTGAGGTGTCCAATAATGGTGGGAAATAAGGGCGAAGGAGATCCACGCTGAACACTGGGTCCAGGCCAAGGAAAGGAGGAATGTTGATATCAAAAGAATTATCCCCCATGGCCTTGGTGATAGTGTACGGTCCATAACGAAGTGGGTGAAGCTTCCGACGGGGTCCTGTAAGGCATTCTTTCTGCAAGTGCAACCAAACTTTGTCGCCCACCTGAAACTTATGCGACACTCGATGTTGATCATGGCGCTGTTTGTACTTGTCATTGGAATTCTATAGGATATCCTGACCATGTTGGCGGATGTGCTGGATCCACTCAATGAACCGGGTGGCTTTGTCAGCTTCATTTAGAGCAGGAGATGAGTCAGTCGAGGTGGTCGCAAGGGGAAGTGCAACATCTATGGGACCCAATGGTTGGAATCCCAACCCCACTTGAAAGGGGTTGTGGCCAGTTAAGATATGCAAGGCTCGGTTGTAGCTATGCTAGACATAAGGAAGGCTCTCATCCCATGTGCGAGGGTTCTTTGAATTATACATGCGAAGGATATGCATAATCATTCGATTTACAACCTTGATTTGGCCATCTGTCTGGGGGTGGAAGGCCATGGATTTGGTGAGCTTGGTGTCCAGCAGTGACCAGAGGCTCAACTAGAATGTGCTGAGAAATCGACTATCCTGATCTGAGACAATGGTTTGTGGGATTCCAAAATGTACCCAGACTCGTTCAAAGAAGAGCCTGGCAGTGTCCTCTACTGTGATGCTCTTCTTGCAGGCAACCAGAATCGCCATCTTAGAAAAGTGATCAACAACCACAAAAACATAGTCATTTCCCCACTTGGTGGATGGGAGGCCCAACATGTAGTCCATTGAGATGGATTCCCATGGCCTGTCAGAAGTAGGAAGAGGAGTGTACAAGCCCTATTTCTTAGTGGTCAGTTTGGAAATAGCGCAGGCAGTGCATGACCTGATATACTTGCCGACCTCCTATCGAAGTTTCGGCCAGTAGAAATATTTTTGTAGCATCACCACTATCTTTTCGACACCGAAGTGTCCTAACACCCGACTGTAGTGGGCTTCCCAGATTAGCTTCACTCACTCTCTTGATGGAACACAGATATGGCCCAGACGACACAACAACCCATCCTGAAGAAGGAAATTATCGACAACTGCATTTGCACCCAACATTTGGTAGGTGGTGGTGAAGTCAGGGTTTGTCTCATAGAGTTGGGGCCATCCAGATGTCTCATGACCACAAGAGTCTAGCACTGTGGTGAGTGCCGCGACTAGAAGTCTGCTGAGGCAATCAACGACGTGATTGGTGCTTCCTGTTTTATACTTGATGTTGAGCTGGAATTGCTGCAAGTATGTGGACCACTTTTGATGGTGGTCATTTTGCAGTTTTCCCTGTGTCTGTATGAACTGTAGTGGCTTATGATCAGTGTGGATGACTGTCTCCTTCCCAAGAATGTAATGTCTCCACTGGCGACATGCTTGCAAAATGGAGTACATTTATTTGTCGTAAGTAGGGTACTTACAGAAAATATTTGACAGTGTCTCACTATGATAGGCCACAGGGTGGTCGTGTTGAGTGAGAATGGTGCCCACGGCATAGTCTGAAGCATCCATCTCAATCTCAAAGGGATGTTGTAGGTATGGTAGTGAAAGTACTGGGTCTGAGCACAAGCGCTGCTTCAAATCATCGAATGCTTGTTGTTGGGAACGTCACCATGCAAATTTCGCCTTACCACCACCCCTATTTATTTGGCTGAGGGCCCATCCAATATGGGAGAAACCCAACACGAGCCTGCGGTAAAAATTAGCAAGTCCCAAGAAGCTCCGAAGCTCAGTGAGTGGTGTTGGGGCTGGCCAGTCACGGATGACTTGGATCTTGGCTGGATCCACATGTATGCCATGCTGATCAATGATGTAGCCTAGGTAATGGACCCTATCCATGCTGAAGGAGCACTTTTCCAGGTTGGCGTATAGCTTGTGCTGCCGCAGGGTGTGAAGAACCTGTTGAATATGCTGCAAGTGTTCGTCCCAAGTCTTGTTGTAAATTAGAATGTCATCCAGATACACCACTACAAAAGTATTGGTGAATGGTCACAGGATATCGTCCATCATACTCATGAAAGTGGCTAGAGAATTTGTCAAACCAAAGGGCATGACCAACCATTCAAAAATTCCTTCTTTTGACTTGAAGATGATCTTCCATACATCTGTCTGTTCTATCGGGACCTGGTGGTAGCCAGACTTCAGATCAATCTTACTGAAGTATTTGGCCCCTGTGAGTTGATCAAGGAGGTCATCGATTCGGGGAATCGGGTACCGGTTTTTGATAGTGATTTTATTCAGAGCTCAGTAATCAATACAGAGTCGCCAGGTTCCATCTTTCTTCTGTACCATCACGATTGGGCTCCCGCAAAGTGATGAGCTAGGGCGTATGTGCCCCTTGTGGAGTAGTTCTTGGATCTGTCTCTTGATCTCCTCATTCTCTAACAAAGAGCGACGATAGACTGACCCATTGGGCAGAGGTGCGCTGGGGATCAGATCGATGGGGTGCTTGACCTGGCAGTGCAGAGGTACCCCTGTAGGTGAGGAGAAGATATCTGAGTATTCTTCCACAACCTTATCTACTTGCTTCTATTGTGTGGAGAGGTCGGTCGCAGAGACCCTGAGTGTGGCTGTGATCTTTCACTTATTCTGAGTGCGAATCATGAAGAAGACAAACTTCCCCGTCTGAGAGATGACCTTCCTGCATTGCTTAGCAGAGATCAAGGAAATAGCACTAGGTGGGACTACCTCGGGTATCATGTACAATTTCTTGTTCAAAGTAATAATAACACTATGAGGCCTAGACTCATATACAACATGACGTTTCCATAAATAAGGTTGGCCAAAAAGAACATCACAAACTTCAAGAGGAGCAACATCACACAATACCTCGTCTTTGAAGGGCTTGATGTCGTACGACAGTCGACATTGTTGGCCGACGCGGAGATCGCTTCCTTGGCGGAGCCATCCAATGGTGTAGGGTTGTGGGTGTGGCATTGTTGGCAATGCCAACCGCTTGACGACCTCTACTGAGATGAGGTTCTTTTCGCTACCGCTGTCAAGGATGAAGTGCAGCGGGGTGCCTTTTACCCACATCTGTGAATGGAAGAGGCACTCTCCTTCTTCTGGCTCGTCTGGTTCACTAGGTTGGATCTTGGTGGTAGCAATGGTGGCACTAGGTTCCGCATCAATGATCTGTCTTTCCCTTTCTGGTTCTGTCTCGGAGTCAGAATCTACATCTGATTCAGAGGCTTTCACTTCAGCCACCAACAACTGCTTTGAGTGACAGTCAACAGTGTTATGCCAAGGGCTCTTATGGAAGTCACACCACTTCCCAGTATCTTTCTTTGTCTTTCCAGTGTCCTTCTTTGCTTGCGGCTTGTAATGGTTGTATTGATACTGTCCATCTTTTCTCTATCCTTTGTTCGGTGGGTTGGGGCCGCCCTTTCCTGGATTTTGTTGTGAGGGGTTCCCAGGCCCAAATTGCTGCGTCTTTTGTTTGAGCTTCTGCTCAATTTTGACGGCATATCGGTAGGCCGCACCCAAGGATGAGATGTCTAGAAATTACATTTTGGTTTGGATGTATCTATGCAGAGCACCGCGATACTTGAGCACCAGATGTCGCTCTGAATATTTGATACCCAACTTGGTGCGCAAGGTATGGAAGATATTTGTGAAATCTGGCACTGCTTGGTCTCTTTCTTGCCACAGTGTGGTCCATTTGGTATACAGGTCATTATAACTTCCGACATGCTAGTATTGTTCCTTAATAGCATCCCTGAAGGATTCCTAGGTGGACGTGACTAAAAATAATGAGGTTTCCTCTGTTTCCTTTTGCTCACAGTAAGTTTCCCACCAATCTTTGACATGGGGAACGGCTTTGAGGAGCGCAAAAGTAATCTTTTCTCTATTCGAAAATTTATGAACAGAAAAATACCCTTCTAGTAGATTCAACCACTTGTCTACAACATCTGCGTCTATCTGACCTTCAAATATAGGAATATCAAAGTTTATTTGTACCTTGAAGGGGGCGGCGCCTCCGTTCGAAGAATATGCATCCCTTGTTAGTAGTCGCCGAAGGATTTGCGCGAAACTATCCATCATCTCATTCCTCTGTTACGTGAGGGCTTCCTCAATCAACAATTTGAAAGGATATCTTGTCACTTCATATTTCTTTTCTTCTACCATGGGAGGTCACTTGGGCGTGCGAGATCTTCTGTCCTCAAGAGAAACAAGCTCGAGACCCAACTCTTTGTACTCCGACCTCGTTGGGGACATGCATTAAGACGATAAGGAGAAGAACGCTCTGATACCATTGATTTGGATTTTATGAGCAGAATGAAATGAATACAGATTATTAATAGGCACTTAACACAAAATAACAGAGATACAGTAAAACTGGTTTTCTATTCAATAACGAAATAAGCTGAAACTGTAAAATGCAGCGGAAACAAGCTTGTTGTAATGGTGGCGGCTTATCTCTGAGAAGAGATGTGATGGCATCGCGCATTCGCAAGAAGAAGGTTACAATGAGGCTTTGAAGGCCTTTTTACAATAAGAAAGAATGCCAAAAACCCTAGACATCCAAAAACCTAACCCTAGGAGATGAAACGCCAAAAGTCATGTGGGCCCCGTTTGGGTAAGCTAGTACATCAACTTCCCGGGGTCGTAACTTTTGCATAGGATCTCCATTTTAGGTGTGTGATAGCCCGTAGGAAAGGTATCGTCGAGGAGATTCATTTTGGGGGCTCAATCATGCCTTTTTCTATCATTGAGGAGCTCTATACCTAAAAACCTTCATTTAGGCCCTGAAAATGGCCCCGAAAGTAAAAACTTCTAAAAATAGTAAATTGCCAAAAATGTTAGAAAACTGTTTTGAGCCAGTTGGAAAAGGTGGGTGGCCACCGATATCCATATGGATCAAGCCTACCTCCTTAGGAAGAAATGGTCTCCATTGTGTTGAGGTCCCCCATTAGATGAGGAAATTTCTGCTGAATTTGGCCCTGGGTGAGCCACTTGCCTTGGTGCAGGAGCTACCCTGCTTTGACGACTCGATAAAGCTGGATCCTTTGTTGTCGAGTGCCCTTGATCTGTCTGTCTAGAATATGATCATTGGATGCCTGTTGTATGTAGTCGGGGTTGAGCTCTGTTGGTGTCAGCTATTCTGCTACTTCTGAGGTGTCCAATAATGGTGGGAAATAAGGGCGAAGGAGATCCACGTTGAACACTGGGTACAAGCCAAGGAAAGGAGGAATGTTGGGCTCAAAAGCATTATCCCCCACGGCCTTGGTGATAGTGTATGGTCCATAACGGAGTGGGCGAAGCTTTCGATGGGGTCCTGTAAGGCATTCTTATTGCAAGTGCAACCAAACTTTGTCGCCCACCTGAAACTTATGTGGCACCCGATGTTGATCATGGCGCTATTTGTACTTGTCATTGGACTTTTGTAGGATATCCTAAACCTATTGGTGGATGTGTTGGATCCGCTCAATGAACCGAGTGGCTTTGTCAGCTTCAGTTAGAGCAGGAGATGAGTCAGTCGAGGTGGCCGCAAGGGGAACTGCAACATCTATGGGACCCAATGGTTGGAATCCCAACCCCACTTGAAAGGGGCTGTGGCCGGTTGAGCTATGAAAGGCTCGGTTGTAGCTATGCTGGACATAAGGAAGGATCTCATCCCATGTGTGAGGGTTCTTTGAATTATACATGAGAAGGATATGCACAATCATTCGATTTACAACCTCGGTTTGGCCATCTGTCTGGGGGTGGAAGGCCATGGATTTGGTGAGCTTGGTGTCCAGCAGTGACGAGAGGCTCGACCAGAATGTGCTGAGAAATCGACTATCCCAATCTGAGACAATGGTTTGTGGGATTCCAAAATTTACCCAGACTCGTTCAAAGAAGAGCTTGGCAGTGGCCTTTGCTGTGATGCTCTTCTTGCAGGCAACCAGAATCGCCATCTTAGAAAAGTGATCAACAACCACAAAAACACAGTCATTTCCCTGCTTGGTGAATGGGAGGCCCGACATGTAGTCCATTGAGATGGATTCCCATGGACTGTCAGGAGTAGGAAGAGGGGTGTACAAGCCCTCTTTCTTAGTGGCCGGTTTGGCAATAACACAGGCAGTGCAGGACCTGATATACTTGCCGACCTCCTGTCGAAGTTTCGGCCAGTAGAAATGTTTCTATAGCATCACCATTGTCTTTTCAACGTCGAAGTGTCCTTCCACCCGACTGTAGTGGGCTTCCTATATCAACTTCACTCGCTCGCTTGATGAAACACAGATATGGCCCAGATGACACAACAACCCATCCTGAAGATGGAAATTATCGACAACTGCATTTGCACCCAACATTTGGTAGGTGGTGGTGAATTTAGGGTCTGTCTCATAGATTTGGGGCCATCCAGATGTCTCATGACTGCAAGAGTCTAGCACCGTGGTGAGTGTCGCGACTGGCGGTCTGCTGAGGCAATCAACAACGTGATTGGTGCTTCCTATTTTATACTTCATGTTGAGGTGGAATTGCTGCAAGTATGTGGACCACTTTTGATGGCGGTCATTTTGCAATTTTCCCTGTGTCTGCATGAATTGTAGTGGCTTATGATTAGTGTGGATGACTGTCTCCTTCCCAAGAATGCAATGTCTCCACTGGCGACATGCTTGCACAATGGAGTACATTTATTTGTCATAAGTAGGGTACTTACGGACAATATCTGACAGTGTCTCACTATGATAGGCCACGTGGTGGCCGTGTTGAGTGAGAACGGTGCCCACGGCATAGTCTGAAGCATCTGTCTCGATCTCAAAGGGATGTTGCAGGTCTGGTGGTGAAAGTACTGGGGCTGAGAACAAGCGCTGCTTAAAACCATCTAATGCTTGTTGTTGGGACCGGCCCCACGCAAATTTCGCCTTACCACCACCCCTGTTTATTTGGCTGAGGGCCCATGCAATATGGGAGAAACCCAACATGAACCTGCGGTAGAAATTAGCATGTCCCAAGAAGCTCTAAAGCTCAATGAGTGTTGTTGGGGCTGGCCAGTCACAGATGACTTGGATCTTGGCTGGATTCACATGTAAACCATGCTGATCAATGATGTAGCCCAGGTAATGGACCCTGTCCATGCCGAAGGAGCATTTTTCCAGGTTGGCGTATAGCTTGTGCTGCCGCAGGGTGTGCAAAACCTGTTGAATATGCTGCAAGTGTTCATCCCAAGTCTTGCTGTAAATTAGAATGTCATCTAGATACACCACTACAAAAGTATTGGTGAATGGTCACAGGATATCGTCCATCATCCTCATGAAAGTGGCTGGAGCATTTGTCAAACCAAAGGGCATGACCAACCATTCAAAAAGTCCTTCCTTTGACTTGAAGGCGGTCTTCCATACATCTGTCTATTCTATCGGGACCTGGTGGTAGCCAAACTTCAGATCAATCTTACTGAAGTATTTGACCCCCATGAGTTGATCAAAGAGGTCATCTATTCAGGGAATCGGGTACCGGTTTCTGACAGTGATTTTATTCAGAGCCCGATAATCAATACAGAGTCGCCAGGTTCCATCTTTCTTCTGTACCATCACGATTTGGCTCCCACAAGGTGATGAGCTAGGGCGTATGTGCCCCTTGTGGAGTAGCTCTTGGATCTGTCTCTTGATCTCCTCATTCTCTAACAAAGAGCGACGATAGACTGGCCCATTGGGTAGTGGTGCTTCGGGGGTCTGATCGATGGGGTGCTTGACCTGGCAGTGTAGGGGTACCCCTGTAGGTGAGGAGAAGATATTCGAGTATTCTTCCACAACCTTATCTACTTGCTTCTGCTGTGTGGAGAGGTTGGCCACAGAGACCCTGGATGTGGCTGCGATCTTTCACTTATTCTGAGAGCGAATCACGAAGAAGACAAACTTCCCCATCTGAGAGATGACCTTCCTACATTGCTTAGCAGAGATCAAGGAAATAACACTAGGTGGGACTGCCTTGGGTATCCTGTACAATTTCTTGTTCAAAGTAATAATAACACTATGAGGCTTAGACTCATATACAACATGACATTTCCATAAATAAGGTTGGCCCAAAAGAACATCACAAACTTCAAGAGGAGCAACATCACCCAATACCTCATCTTTGAAGGGCTTGATGTCATATTAGTCGACACTGTTGGCCGATGCGAAGATCGCTTCCTTGGCGGAGCCATCCAATGGTGTAGGGTTGTGGGTGCGGCGTTGTTGGCAGGGCCAGCCGCTTGACGACCTCTGCTGAGATGAGGTTCTTCTGGCTACCACTGTCAACGATGGAGTGCAGCGGGGTTCCTTTTACCCACATCGTTGAATGGAAGAGGCGCTCTCCTTCTTCTGGCTCGTCTGGTTCACCAGGCTGGATCTTGGTGGTAGCAACGGTGGCACTGGGTTCCGCGTCAATGATCCGTCTTCCCCTTTCTGGTTCTATCTCGGAGTCAGAATCTGCATCTGATTTAGAGGCTTTCACTTCGACCACCAACAACTACTTTGAGTGATATTCAGCAGTGTTATGCCAAGGGCTCTTATGGAAGTCACACCACTTCCCGGTATCTTTCTTTGTCTTTCCAATGTCCTTATTTGCTTGCGGCTTGTAATGGTTGTCTTGATACTGTCCATCTTTGCTCTATCCTTTGTTCAGTGGGTTGGGGCTGCCCTTTCCTGGATTTTGTTGTGAGGGGTTCCCAGGCCCAAATTGTCGTGTCTTTTGTTTGAGCTTCTGCTCGATTTTAACAACATATCGGTAGGCCGCGCCCAAGGATGAGATGTCTAGAAATTTCATTTCGGTCTGGATGTATCTATATAGAGCACCGTGATACTTTAGCACTAGATGTTGCTCGAAATCTTTGATACCCAACTTGGTGCACAAGGTATGGAAGATATTTGTGAAATCTGGCACTGCTTGGTCTCTTTCTTGCCGCAGTGTGGTCCATTTGGTATATAGGTCGTCATAACTTTCGACAGGGTAGTATTGTTCCTTAATAGCATCCCTGAAGGATTCCCAGGTGGCCATGACTAAAAATAATGAGTTTTCCTCTGTTTCCTTTTTCTCACATAAATTTTCCCACCAATCTTTGACATGGGGAACGGCTTTGAGGAGCGCAAAAGTAATCTTTTCTCTATTTGAAAATTTATGAACAGAAAAATACCCTTCTAGTAGATTCAACCACTTGTCTACAGCATCTACGCCTATCTAACCTTCAAATATAGGAATATCAAAGTTTATTTGTACCTTGAAGGGGGCGACACCTCCGTTCGAAGAAGATGCATCGCCTGTTGGTAGTCGTCGAAGGATTTGCACGAAACTATCCATCATCTCGTTCCTCTGTTGCGTGAGGGATTCCTCAATCAATAGTTTGAAAGGATCTCTTGTCCCATCATATTTATTTTCTCCTGCCATGGGAGGTCGCTTGGGCGTGCAAGAGCTTCTGTCCTCAAGAGAAACAAGATCAATACCCAACTCTTTATACTCAGACCTCATTGGGGACATGCATTAAGACGACAAGGAGAAGACTGCTTTGATACCACTGATATGGATTTTATGAGTAGAATGAAATGAATATAGATTATTAATAGGTTCTTAACACAAAATAACAGAGATACAGTAAAACTGGTTTTCTATTCAATAACGAAATAAGTTGAAACTGTAAAATGCAGCGGAAACAAGCTTGCTGGAATGGTGGTGGCTTATCTCTAAGAAGAGATGTGACGGCAGCGCGCATTCGCAAGAAGAAGGTTACAATGAGGCTCTGAATGCCTTTTCACAATAAGCAAGAATTCCAAAAACCCTAGACTTCCAAAAACCTAACCCTAGAAGATGAAACGCCAAAAGTCATGTGGGCCCCGTTTGGGTAAGCTAGTACATCAACTTCCCGGGGTCGTAACTTTTGCATACGATCTCCGTTTTAGGCATGTGATAGCCCGTTGGAAAGGTGTCATCAAGGAGATTCATTTTGGGGGATCAATCATGCCTTTTTCTATCGTTGAGGATCTCTATACATAAAAACCTTCATTTAGGCCCTCAAAATGGCCCCGGAAGTAAAAACTGCTAAAAATAGTAAATTGCCAAAAATGTCAGAAAACTGTTTTGAGCCAGTTGGAAAAGGTGGGTGGCCACCAATGAAAATATGGATCAATCCTCCCTCCTTAGGAAGAAATGGTCTCCATTGCATTGCGGTCCCCCATTAGATGAGGAAATGCCTGTTGAATTTGGCCCCGAGTGAGCCACTTGCCTTGGTGCAGGAGATACCCTTCTTTGACGACTCGATAAAGTTGGATCCTTTGTTGTCGAGTGCCCTTGATCTGTATATCAAAAATATCATCATTGGATGCCTGTTGTATGCAGTTGGGGTTGAGCTCTGTTGGTGTCATCTATTCTACTACTTCTGAGGTGTCCAATAATGGTGGGAAATAAGGGCGAAGGAGATCCACGTTGAACACTGGGTGCAGGCCAAGGAAAGGAGGAATGTTGAGCTCAAAAGAATTATCCCTCATGGCCTTGGTGATAGTGTATAGTCCATAACAGAGTGGGCAAAGCTTCCGATGGGGTCCTGTAAGGCATTCTTTCTGCAAGTGCAACCAAACTTTGTCGCCCACCTGAAACTTATGCGGCACCCGATGTTGATCATGTCGTTGTTTGTACTTGTCATTGGACTTTTGTAGGATATCCTGAACCTGTTGGCGGATGTGCTGGATCTGCTCAATGAACCAGGTGGCTTTGTTAGCTTCATTTAGAGAAAGAGATGAGTCAGTCGAGGTGGACACAAGGGGAAGTGAAACATCTATGGGACCCAATGGTTGGAATCCCAACCCCACTTGAAAGGGGTTGTGGTCGGTTGAGCTATGCAAGGCTCGGTTGTAGCTATGCTAGACATAAGGAAGGCTCTCATCCCATGTGCGAGGGTTCTTTGAATTATACATGCAAAGGATATGCACAATCATTCGATTTACAACCTCGGTTTGGCCATCTATCTGGGGGTGGAAGGTCATGGATTTGGTGAGCTTGGTGTCTAGCAGTGACTAGAGGCTCGAACAGAATGTGCTAAGAAATCGACTATCCCGATCTGAGACAATGGTTTATGGGATTCCAAAATGTACCCAGACTTGTTCAAAGAAGAGCTTGGCTGTGGCCTCTGTTGTGATGCTCTTCTTGCAGCCAACCAGAATCACCATCTTACAAAAGCGATCAACAACCACAAAAACACAGTCATTTCTCTACTTGGTAGATGGGAGGCCCAAAATGTAGTCCATTGAGATGGATTCCCATGGCCTGTCAGGAGTAGGAAGAGGGGTGTACAAGCCCTATTTCTTAGTGGTCAGTTTGGCAATAGCGCAGGCAGTGCAGGACCTTATATACTTGCCGACCTCCTGTCGAAGTTTCAACCAGTAGAAATGTTTCTGTAGCATCGCCACTGTCTTTTCGACGCCGAAGTGTCCTGCCACCCGACTGTAGTGGGCTTCCCAGATCAGCTTTGCTCACTTGCTTGATGGAGCACAGATATGGCCCAGATGACACAACAACCCATCCTGAAGATGGAAATTATCGACAACTGCATTTGCACACAACATTTGGTAGGTGGTGGCGAAGTCAGGGTCTGTCTCATAAAGTTGGGGCCATCCAGTAGTCTCATGGCCGCACAAGTCTAGCATTGTGGTGAGTGCCACGACTGGCGGTCTGCTGAGGCAATCAGCGATGCGATTGGTGCTTCCTGTTTTATACTTGATGTTGAGGTGGAATTGCTGCAAGTATGTGGACCACTTTTGATGGCGGTCATTTTGCAGTTTTCCTTGTGTCTGCATGAACTACAATGGCTTATGATCAGTGTGGATGGTTGTCTCCTTGCCAAGAATGTAACGTCTCCACTGGCGACATGCTTGCACAATGGATTACATTTCTTTTTCATAAGTAGGGTACTTATGGACAATATCTGACAGTGTCTCACTATGATAGCCCACGGGGTGGCCGTTCTGAGTGAGAAGGACACCCACGGCATAGTCTGAAGCATCTGTCTCGATCTCAAGGGGATGTTGCAGGTCTGGTAGTGAAAGTACTGGGGCTGAGCACAAGTGTTTCTTCAAATCATCAAACTCTTGTTGTTGGGACCGGCCCCACGCAAATTTCTCCTTACCACCACCCCTGTTTATTTGGCTGAGGGCCCATGCAATATGGGAGAAACTCAACATGAACCTGCGTAGAAATTAGCAAGTCCCAAGAAGCTCCGAAGCTTAGTGAGTGTTGTTGAGGCTGGCTAGTCATGGATGACTTGGATCTTGGTTGGATCCACATGTACGCCATGCTGATCAATGATGTAGCCTAGGTAATGGACCCTGTCCATGCCAAAGGAGCATTTTTCCAGGTTGGCGTATAGCTTGTGCTGCAGCAGGGTGTGCAGAACCTGCTGAATATGCTGCAAGTGTTCGTCCCAAGTCTTGCTGTAAATTAGAATGTCATCCAGATACACCACTACAAAATTATTGGTGAATGGTCACAGGATATCGTCCATCATCCTCATGAAAGTGGCTGGAGCATTTGTCAAACCAAAGGGCATGACCAACCATTCAAAAATTCCTTCCTTTGACTTGAAGGTTGTCTTCCATACATCTGTCTGTTCTATCGGGACCTGGTGGTAGCCAGACTTCAGATCAATCTTACTGAAGTATTTGGCCCCCGTGAGTTGATCAAGGAGGTCATCTATTCGGGGAATCAGGTACCGGTTTCTGACAGTGATTTTATTCAGAGCCCGATAATCAATACAGAGTCGCCAGGTTCCATCTTTATTCTATACCAGCATGATTGGGCTCCCACAAGGTGATGAGATAGGGCGTATGTGCCCCTTGTGGAGTATTTCTTAGATCTATCTCTTGATCTCCTCATTCTCTAACAAAGAGCGATGATAGACTGGCCCATTGGGCAGCGGTGCGTCGGGGGTCTTATCGATGGGGTGCATGACCTGGCAGTGCAGAGGTACCCCTGTAGGTGAGGAGAAGATATCCGAGTATTCTTCCATGACCTTATCTACTTGCTTCTGCTGTCTGGAGAGGTCGGTCGCAGAGACCCTGGATGTGGCCGCAATATTTCTCTTATTCTGAGAGTGAATCACGAAGAAGACAAACTTCCCCATCTGAGAGATGACCCTCCTGCATTGCTTAGCAGAGATCAACGAAATAGCACTAGGTGGGACTGCCTCGGGTATCCTGTACAATTTCCTATTCAAAGTAATAATAACACTACGAGGCCTAGACTCATATACAACATGACGTTTCCATAAATAAGGTTGGCCCAAAAGAACATCACAAACTTCAATAGGAGCTACATCACACAATACCTCGTCTTTGAAGGGCTTGATGTCGTACGACAATCGACATTGTTGGCCGATGCGGAGATCGCTTCCGTGGCGAAGCCATCCAATGGTGTAGGGTTGTGGGTGCGATGTTGTTGGCAGGGCTAGCTGCTTGATGACCTTTGCTGAGATGAGGTTCTTCTGGCTACCGCTGTCAATGATGAAGTGCAGCGGGGTGCCTTTTACCCACATATATGAATGGAAGAGGTTCTCTCCTTCTTCTGGCTCGTCTGGTTCTCCAGGCTGGATCTTGGTGGTAGCAATGGTGGCACTGGGTTCCGCATCAATGATCCGTCTTTCCCTTTCTGGTTCTGTGTCGGAGTCAGAATCTGCATCTGATTCAGAGGCTTTCACTTCAGCCACCAGCAACTTCTTTGAGCGACATTCAGTAGTGTTATTCCAAGGGCTCTTATGAAAGTCGCACCACTTCCCGGTATCTTTCTTTGTCTTTCCGATGTCCTTCTTTGCTTGCAGCTTGTAATGGTTGTCTTGATACTGTCCATCTTTTCTCTGTCCTTTGTTCGATGGGTTGGGGCCTCCCTTTCTTGGATTTTGTTGTGAGGGGTTTCTAGGTCCAAATTGCCGCATCTTTTGTTTGAGCTTTTGCTCGATTTTGACGACATATCGGTAGGCCGCGCCCAAGGATGAGATGTCTAGAAATTCTATTTCGGTTTGGATGTATCTATGCAGAGCGCCATGATACTTGATCACCAGATGTCACTCCGAATCTTTGATACCCAACTTGGTGCACAAGGTATGGAAGATATTTGTGAAAACTGGCACTGCTTGGTCTCTTTCTTGCCGCAGTGTGGTCCATTTGGTATATAGGTCGTCATAACTTCCGATAGGGTAGTATTGTTCCTTAATAGCATCCCTGAAGGATTCCCAGGTGGCCGTGACTGAAAATAATGAGGTTTCCTTTATTTCCTTTTGCTCACAGAAAGTTTCCCACCAATCTTTGACATGGGGAACGGCTTTGAGGAGCGCAAAAGTAATCTTTTCTCTATTCGAAAATTTATGAACAGAAAAATACCCTTCTAGTAGATTCAACCACTTGTCTACAACATCTACTTCTATATGACCTTCAAATATAGGAATATCAAAGTTTATTTGTACCTTGAAGGGGGCGGCGGCTCCGTTCGAAGAAGATGCATCCCCTGTTGGTAGTCGCCGAAGGATTTGCGTGAAACTATCCATCATCTCGTTCCTCTGTTGCGTGAGAGATTCCTCAATCAACAGTTTGAAAGGATATCCTATCATGTCATCTTTCTTTTCTCCTACCATGGGAGGTCTCTTGGGCTTGCGAGAGCTTCTGTCCTCAAGAGAAACAAGCTCGAGACCCAACTCTTTGTACTCCGACCTCGTTGGGGACATGCATTAAGATGACAAGGAGCAGACCGCTCTGATACCACTGATCCGGATTTTATGAGCAAAATGAAATGAATACAGATTATTAACAGGTGCTTAACACAAAATAACAGAGATACAGTAAAACTGGTTTTCTATTCAATAACGAAATAAGCTGAAACTATAAAATGCAGCGGAAACAAGCTTGCTGGAATGGTGGCGGCTTTTCTCTGAGAAGAGATGTGACGACAGTGCGGATTCGAAAGAAGAAGGTTACAATGAGGCTCTGAAGTCATTTTTACAATAATCAAGAATGCCAAAAACCCTAGACATCCAAAAACCTAACCCTAGGAGATGAAACGCCAAAAGTCATGCGGGCCCCGTTTGGGTAAGCTAGTACATCAACTTCCCGGGGTCGTAACTTTTGCATATGATCTCCATTTTAGGCATGTTATAGCCCGTTGGAAAGGTATCGTCGAGGAGATTCATTTTGGGGGATCATTCATGCCTTTGGCTATCACTGAGGAGCTCGATACTGAAAAACCTTCATTTAGGCCCTCAAAATGGCCCCAGAAATAAAAATTGCTAAAAATAGTAAACTACCAAAAATGTCAGAAAACTATTTTGAGCCCGTTGGAAAAGGTGGGAGGCCACCGATATCCATATGGATCATTGAACATCACAAAACCTTTATAGAGGATTACCTCTCCGGGGGGATCTGACCGACTGCACCGTTAAGCCCACGAGGGCCTTTATAACCGATTATGATACCTCCACTCTATTGAAGGGAGTCTCAGGCCCCTCTTGGGAAAGGCATACCTACTCTAGTTCTAGAGGCCCCTTTTCAACCACTATATCCTGTTTGTGTGCATTGGATTTTTTGCTTTATTTTGGTGTGATCTCTGATTATTAGTTGGCCTTCGTATTTTGTTTTATATCTAGAGTTCTAAGTCATCGTGGAGCAAGAACAACCTCCCCGTCGGTCTCTTCATCTTTTAAATTTACCACCGCGTCTTGACCCTTTAACGAAGCCACCTTCTAAAAGGCATAGAGTTAATAAAAATGGTACATATATCTCCACCTCCCAGACCTGTGATCATCCATCTATGAGTACTGAGTCAGACATTAACGTCTTGGGAATTACTTTGACTCCCTTCTCTTCTGTGATTAGTGGGATCCCCTCATCTCCTTCATCCTTGACGGTGTGGGTGCCAGAGGTTCTCTCATATAGTGCTACCCAACCCATCAGTTCTATTTGACCCACGAGAACGAACCATTTTGGATCTTTTTGTTAGAAAACAAGACCGCAGAGCAATAAAATAAAACAAATGCGGAAACAAAACACAGAAGATACACAATACAAGAGAGACATAGATTTACGTGGTTCACCCAGTGTGGGATACGTCCACTAGAGAAATCGCCAGGTCCTTTCTTTATCATTATCTAGCAAATGAAGGGATACAACCTACAACAAAAACAATTGTAACTTCCTCTTCTTTCTCTCACAGTCTCATCTCTCAGAATACAATATTTTCCATTTTGCATAGCCATAATACATTTCCCTCATAACAGAGGGTTGCCTTCTAGGGAAAAAAAACCCTAACATAATTTCTATCATTAGATCTGCGACCTTATAATAAACGGTCTAGATTTACAATGAAATTACACTATACATTTACAAGGCAATTTTTCCTTCAGGGAATTTTCCCCCAAACCCCCATCGAGGGACGCTGCCCCCAAACTCCCACCGGGGGCCTGCTTTCCCCCGAACCCCCTAGCCGGGGGGATAGCCCCCCCAAACCCCGCAGAGGGGGTACCCCCCCTCTGCACTCCCCCACATGGAAGAGTGTGCATACTTCTGGGGTGTAAATACTTCATGGGGTATAAACATGACTAGAAGTAAAAGACCTCTGAATCAGGAAGATAATCAGGCTCCACAACCAACAATCTCCCACTTGGAGACTGATCTCAACAAATCCACCACTTTTGTATATGTTGGACTTTGAACCTTCTTGGACTTGGAAAATTTCTCATCTTCATATTCATTCTTGAAGACCAACTGAAAATGAGCAGGAGCTCAGTTTCTCCCTAGTTACTCCCTTTGTTAACATGTCTGCAGGATTCTGGCTAGTGTGTATCTTTTCTAACTTCAAATGTCCATCTTCCAAGGCGAATCGTATGAAGTGGTACCTCAATTGTATATGCTTAGTATTTGAATGGAAGGCTGAGTTCTTTGCAAGGTGAATGGCATTCTCACTGTCACAGCACAACTTGCTATTCTCTTGCTTCTTTCCCAATTCCTCCATAAACCTCTATAACCAAATCATCTCTTTACTAGCCTCTGTAGCAGCAACATACTCTGCCTCTGTTGTTGAAAGTGCAACAACCTTTTGCAGTTTTGAAATCCAACTTATTGATGTTCCACCTATAGTAAACACATACCCTGTGGTACTCCTCCTGCTATCTTTATCACCTGCCATATCTTAATCAACATATCTTTGTAGAACAATTTATGAACCTCCAAAACATAATGCATGAGTAGTAGTACCTCTCAAATACCTGGGAATCCACTTTACTTCCTCCCAATGTTCTTTACCTGGATTGTTCATATACCTACTCACAACTCCCACTGCATGTGCAATATCTGGTCTTGTGCAAACCATTGCATACATCAAGCTGCCAACTGTTGATGAATAAGGGACCCTG
>ML798855.1:433651-445390 GCA_009831015.1 Picea engelmannii
CTTTTGTTTTCCATAAACACAATGCTCACAGAAGTCCAAATCAATTTGTTTAAGATCTGGCAACAAATTTATTTTGTGAAGTATCTGCATCCCCTTCTCACTCATGTGTCCAAGCCTATGATGCCACAGTGTTGTATCCACTCACGTAGAAGCTAAAGATATAGAAGAGACAGTATTACCAGTACATAAATACAATGTACCTACCTTCTCTCCTTTTGCTATCACCAATGATCCTTTGATGACCTTCCACGTCTTATCTATAAATATGGATATATAACCTTCACTTGCCAACTACCCTATTGAAATTAGATTTTTCCTTAAATCTAGAACATGTCTTACCTCTTTCAACAACCATTCGTTTCCATTGCGTTGCTTTATTTTTACGTTTCCCATTCCAACAATTTTGCATGGTGCATCATCACCCAAATGAACCTGTCCAAAATCACCTTGAACATAATCTAGAAAATGTTTCCTATCGGGTGTGGCATGAAATGAAGCCCCTGAATCTACTACCCAAGACTCATAAATATTATCTACAGAAAGAATCAAAGCATCTTGTAACACATCACCTGTTACATTTTCTTCCTGATTTATCTCCTGCTGTCCATCTCTTTGTTTCTTTGGAGCTCTGCAGTCTTTCTTCAGATGTCCTTTCTTCCCACAATTCTAGTACTCTATCTTTCCAAGTCTGAATTTGGATCTTCCCTTCCTAGAATTCCCATGGTTCCCAAAACCCTTTCCTCTATCCTTTTGTCTTCCCCTGTTCTCCATGTTCAACGCATTTCTTGATGTCTCACCTATTCTTTTCCATCGCATTTCCTCACTAAGGATAACACCAACAACATATTCAAATTTTAAAGTATTTGAACTAGAGACAGAGTTACTTACAACCATGACCAAGCCGTTCCATCTTTCTGGAAATGAGCACAAGATTAGAACAGCCCTGACCTCATCATCAAAGTCCACTTTTACAGAACTTAGTTGATTAGTAACCGTATTAAAATCATTTAAATGATCTACAACAGACCCACCTTCCGTCATCTTCATATTAAATAATCTCTTCATTAGAAATACCTTATTGGACACCAAGGGTTTTTCATACAATTTGGCCAATGTGTCCATCAAACCCTTTGTTGTATTTTCTTTGGAAATATTGAAATCCACCGACGCTGCCAGGCTCAGCCGTATCATTCCTAGAGCCTTTCTGTCAAGAATATCCCATTCTTCGTCCTGTGTAGCTGCCGACTTCTTTGTTATTCCGCCCAATGGTAGGAATAGATCCTTTTGATATAAATAGTCTCCCATCTTCATCTTCCATAACTGGTAGTTTTGGCCATTAAATTTCTCAACCCTAAACTTTCCATCTTCCGACATTGCTCCCACTCGAACTAGGAACCCTCTTTTCCTATGAGTTACCTTTCACTCTGATACCAGTTGTTAGAAAAATAGGACCGTGGAGCAATAAATAAAACAAATGCGGAAACAAAACATAGAAGATACACAATACAAGAGAGACACAGATTTACGTGGCTCACCCAGTGTGGGCTACGTCCACCAGAGAAATTGCCAGGTCCTTTCTTTATTATTATCCAACAAATGAAGGGATACAACCTACAACAAAACCCACTGTAACTTCCTCTTCTTTCTCTCATAGTCTCATCTCTCATAATACAATACTCGCAATTTTGCATAGCCATAATACATTTCCCTCATAACAGAGGGTTTCCTTCTAGGGAAAAAAACCCTAACATAATTTCTACCGTTAGATCTGCGACCTCATAATGAACGGTCCAGATTTACAATGAAATTACAATATACATTTACAAGGCAATTTTTCCTTCGGGGGCTTCGCCCCCGAACCCCCCCTCTGCACTCCCCCGCGTGGAAGAGTGTACATACTTCTGGGGTGTAAATACTTCATGGGTTATAAAAACGACTGAAAGTAAAAGACCTCTGAATCAGGAAGATAATCAGGCTCCACAACCAACACTTTTTTCAGTATACCGAGTCATGATTCTCAGTGAATACCTTCAGCCTCTGATCCATTTTAATTTGGTATGCAGGACATGACATCGCAAATATCATCTTCCCTTTCAACGGCTAATGTGAATCCTAGTTTTGGGTCTGGGGGCATGATGCCTCCTTATGTTCCTTTCTCATTTGGTGGAGATAACATTCCACAAGTGAATCCTACTGTTGGAGGTTGGAATCCTCCTTCCTCTGGTCCTAATCCTAACTTTAGTGATCTGGGATGGAGTGCTCAAATGGGCGGACAATTTACTTCCTATATCCCATCCTTAATTCCCTATTCCTCCATGTTGATTCTGACGAACACATTCATTATGGTGAATCCCCCTCTTTCCTCTGGTGTTCTATCCGGAGGGAGTCAGTTTTACAGTATGGGAAACCCCCAACACGAAGTTCCTTTGTCTCGGAGAAATGTATATAATCCTTATCATGTCGCTTACGATGGCATGGTGCCCTTACAAACTTTAACGAATTAGTTTGGAGGAGGATACTATCCTATTAGGCAGATCCATGGTATATACTAGAACCCTAGATGGTCTGTAATCCCTCAGCCTCGATATTTCCTAAGAGCATGGGCTTAGACGCTACAACCCCGACTCCCTTTTCTGGCCATGCTTAATCTTCCATATTTTTTGAAATTAATGAATGACCTTGTGCGTCATGATCTGTCTTGGCCCCCCATCCCCACCAAGCTTCCTTCGGACATTCCAAAGTTCGAGGGCAAGACTAGTGAGGACTCGGGTGATCACGTGACTACTTTTCATCTATGGTTCTCATCTAACTCCTTAAATGACGAATCTTCATTTGAGGCTATTTCAACGCACCCACATGGAGGTCATTGTGAAATGGTACATTGAGCTACCAGGGGAAATATATGGAACTTTCAATCAGATGGTATTTATTTTTATCAATCACTTCCAATTATCGGTTTGTTATGATGTTGGAATAAAAATTTTGTCGACCTTTCACCAAGATAAAGCCACACATATCTTTGATCATATCTAGGAGTGGAACAGATGAAAGAGGTTGATTAAAGCCTACATTCCTCCAGAGTTTCTATTGGAATGGTTCCTTAAGTCTTTGTTTCCTTATATTTCGAAGGATGTCTATGCATCTTGCGTAACATCTGAGGAAGAAGCCATTTTCAAAGCCCGATAATTGGACCTCATATATGCTCAATCTTGGATGCTTTATGAAATTATCCTTGATGCACCATGATCAAATTCGATCATAGACAAAATCCCATGCCTCATGCCGATGGCATCATAGGCTCCACAAATGCCAAGACTATAGACTTGGTGACAAACCAGTTGAAATTTTTGTCTCTAAGCTAGTCTGTAGTAGGACAATATTTGACTTCGTCCTCCACCACCACCCAGTCGGTGAATGTGAATTATGTAAAATTGTCATCTAACTTGAATGGTAACCAACAAATGAGAGGGACTACGAAGAAAGGATGAGGTAATAATCATAAGGGTGGGAAAAATAATAGTAAATCCAAGGAAGACACTAATAATAATAGATCGAATAATAATGTTGGTGAGGGAAAGAAAGAGAAGCAGAAGGTGAAGTTTCCCTGTAAACTTTGTAAATATGATCACCTTACCCACCTATGCCCCAAAATCGAGGAAGCCTCGAGGCTCTTATCGCATCCACCCGTTGTGCTGACAAACCCATTTATACATAATCAACATATGGCCTCCGGGACCTCCAACATCGAACATGCGTCAAATGGGAGTCAAAACCCCTAGACACATGAAGGTGGCCATCTATGCGTCAATATGATCAAGTCTCATATTTATGTAGCCACTCAATCTTGTGATTATGGTTATTCACACTATTGTAGGTCCAGAGTCTCCTCCTCCTCTGGAAACACCCTTGCATATCGAAAAGTTGGAACCTCTACCTCGTATTCTGAAAGGAGTAATAACACGCTCTTCCCACAATCCTAATGAGAGAGCTGCCCAAAACTATTTGATTGTCAAAGTTCTGGGCCAAACCCCTTGTGAGATGTCAACATTGGAGGTGCTCCAAACATGTCCTTCACAAAGGAATTCCTTGTTATCTGCATTAATATATCTAGACCTGTGTGGCTCAAAGGTTATCAAGTTTGACGTTGCGGATGTTAATCCTCGCTTACCTTACCACATGGCCTTTAAAATCCATGTGGAGTACACGAAAATTACCATCAAACATACCATAATTGATGAAGGTGATGTGACATGCGTGATTTCCCTAACTTGTTGGAAATCCATTGGCTCTCCGACCTTGTCTCAATCTATGACTATGTTGACCGCATTTTCTAGGCATTCATTTCAACCCCACACAATCCTTCCTGCTTTTTCGGTCCAGTTAGGTGGGAATCCTGTGGAAGTCGACATCGAGGTGGTTGATGCACACCTCGGACCACAATTTACTACTACAGAGTAATTGGACTTATGCCATGATAGTCTTCGTGTCATCCGTTTTCTGCACTTTATGTTTTCCTCACAAAGGCAAGATAGTGATGATTTATCAGTTGTCCTTTGCGCACACTAGTCCTAGTGCATCGGTCGGACCTTCGATCCCTGTGATTGATAATTCTCAGTAGGAAACTGAGGATGTTGGTGTCGGGATGTATTCCTCTTTGATGGGAAGTTTTGATTTTATGGCACCAATTGACCATATTCATGCCATTTCCAGTGAGTCTTTATCGTCAATGAGGTCTGTTCCTTTCATACTTCATATTTCAATGACCATTGGATCATACCTTCCCCAAATATGTCGTATGAAGGTCAGTGGCACATTAGGATGGAAATGCCATTTTGAGTAGCAGAAGTTGTGTATCAGGCTATTCTTGACACTACTGATGACCTAGATCCTTCCTCCTCACTGAAGGATGAGGTGGATCCCGTTTTAGAGCCCATATGGGCTTCTCAATAATATTGTTCACATGATTTCCTCGATGATACTTTACCTTCATATGAATCCATATTAGAGGCCTTGTTTGGTCCATATAGGCCTTGGGACGATATGCATCATCAATCCTATTTTCTCCCATATCTTGTTAAGATCGAACATGATGACTTTATGTCTACCTTGAGTGAGATGGTCGATCACTCCATGGATCCATTAGATACGCATGGTATTTATACTGAAGGAAACATGGAAAATATTTCTCCTACCATTGCGATTGACATATCTCATATCCTTGTAAAATTGAGAACATATATGTCGGTGCATATTGTTTACCTGAAGAAATTCATATCTACACCGATCTCTTCAAATAATTTTGAGATGTATTCGCTTGGTCATATGAAGAGATTCCAGGGATCGACCCCAACATTGTCGAGCATGAGATTAAAACCTATCTGGATGCTAAACCTATTCTACAACATCTTAGAGTTGTTAATTCTAGGAAGGCCCCCACTATTAAGGCAGAAGTAGAGAAGCTACTTAATGTTGGTTTCATCTACCTGGTTCCCTTGATTGAATGGGTGTCCAATCCTGTTCTCGTAAATAAAAATCAAGGAACCATCTGCATGTGGATATATTTTAGAGACATGAACAAGGCATGTCCTAAAGATAACTTTCCTACTCCTTTCATTGACCAAATTCTTGATGAGTGTGTGGGAAACGAAGTCTTTTCCTTTATGGATGGATTTTCAGTGTATAATCAAATTCAGATCAAACCCAAGGATCAACATAAGACAACATTTATTTGTCCTTGGGGTACTTTTGCATACTGGAAAATGCCTTTCGGTCTTAAAAACACCAGAGCGTCCTTCCAATGTGCCATGACCTTTGCATTTCACGATATTAGGTATATTTTCGAAGCTTACTTAGATGATATCGTTGCTCACTCTCACAAGAGAGTAGATCTCTCCACTCACCTTCGATTAGTATTTGAGAGATGTCATTATTATTGCATTCGATTGAACCCTCACAAGTGCATCCTATGCGTTAGGTGTGGTTTTATTTTAGGATTCATAGTGTCTGAGAAAGGGATCATGGTAGATCCTATGAAGGTTGAGGCAATACTCTGATTTCCTCCCCCGTGCAACATTCAACAACTTCAAGGTTTAAAGGCAAAGGCTAAATTCTTGCATCGGTTCATAGTGAACTATTCTAATTTAACTAAATATTTCATGCATCTTTTGAAAAAGGAAACTCCATTTATATGGGATGAGAGAGCCCATAAATCCTTCGATGCTCTTAAAAAAGCTTTGGTATCGGCACCTCTATTGAAGCCTCTAGACTACAACAGAGACTATTTGCTTTAGATCACTGCGTCTGAAAGAAAAATTTGTATGGTGTTGGTTCAGGAGGACGGTGAGCTCCATGATCACATTGTCTACTATCTCAATTGAAACCTAGTTGGTCCTAAATTTAAATACTCTCACGTAGAAAAGCTCGCCTTGGCCATCGTACATGTGGTTTAGAGATTATGACATTATATCTTACTTTGTAAAACTATTGTGGTTGTGGATATCAATCCATTTCAATATGTCCTCACCAGGAATATCATATGGGGGAAATACAATAAGTGGGTTGTTATTTTGAAAGAATTAGATCTTGATTTTGCTTATGAGAAATCTAAGAAGTTGTTATTTTTTGTCGAATTGATGTCAGACTTCCCTCGACTAGATGAGGACATTTTCATGACGATTTGTTCACAGATGAGCATATTTTGTTTATCTCATCTTTGGACCCCTAGTATGGAGAAATTTTAATCTATCTCCAAACCTTGAAGCTACCCAAACATCTATCGAGAGATGATCGACGATGTATACGTCATCAGGCTAAAAACTACCTAATTATCTGCTACACTTTGTATCATCGAGGGGTGGATAATATATTATGTCGTTGCTTGAATCATGAGGAATTTAAGGCTATTCTCAATGAATGCCACAGTGGGGCATGTGGTGGTCATTTATCTGAGCTTGCGACAGCCCAAAAGATATTGTGAGTCGGTTAGTTTTGGCTGACAATTTTAAAGATTGCGTTAAAGCGGTCAAGAAGTGTCACCCTTTCTAGGTGTTCACTCAGAAAATGCACTCGCACCCATCCCCTCTTCACCCAATCATCACCATCGGTCCCTTCACCAAGTGGGGGGTGGATTTTGTGGATTGCAACCCATCATCGTCTAGGGAGCACCAATATATTATCGTATTCGTGGATTATTTTACTAAATGGGCAAAGGCCATGCTGACCGTTAAATCCGATGGTAAGACTGCAATATTCTTCATGTTCAACCAAATTATTTCTCGGTTCGAAATACCAAGAGAGATTGTCACTAATCATGGCAGTGACTTTCAGAATGAAATGATGAAAGAGTTATCATCAAAACTGGGGTTTAAGAACAATCATTCTTCCCCTTACTTTCCCCAAGAAAATGGAGAAGTAGAGGCGGTGAATAAATCTCTCAAGACCATTTTACAAAAAACTATCAACTAGAGTAAATCCGACCATTTTCTCTCCCTTTTAGTTAGTACATGGTGTGGAGTCAATTCTTCTGATTGAATGCTAAATCCATTCCCTTAAGTTGGGAATTTATCTCCTACCTGACACATATGATCTTGAAGAATGCCTCGTGCACCTGGACCACCTCGATGAGTAGCGTCGAGATACCTCTACTGCTATCGAAGAAAACAAATGATGTGTTAAGGTTCAGTACGATAAGTCTGGCTATACTTGACAATACGCTGACGGTGACTTGGTTCTCCTTTATGACAAAGCCAAAGAACCATTGGGGGTAGGTAAGTTTAACCCCATATGGCACGATCCTTATATCGTGTGACGTGTCTTAGAGAAAGGAGCCTACAAATTAGAAAATTATGAGGGGAATACGCTGGATGAGACCATAAGTGGGTTCTACCTTAAAAGGTATTATGCTTGAGCCCTCAAACTTAGGCGTGACCTTTGTATAGTAGTGTATTTTAGTGTATATACTTCTTTATATTTTCCTTTGCATCATCGACTTGCTTATTGAGTTTTCCCTTGGTTGGAATATGTCATCGTAATCTTTGGTTTACTTAGAATTCACGGACGGTGCCATTCGTCATACGCGGAACATGGCTTCCACTACTTGGGTCATTTACTCACCTGAGGGCCAACTAGTGTCTTTAGGTGGCGTTCATCTGGAGCCATCAACGAATAATGTGGTTGAGTATAGTGTTGTTATAGAGCTATTACGTGATGCCATTTCACATGGTGTTCGAGTTTTAGAAGTTCGCCCAGACTCAAAGTTATTTGTATGTCATTTGAACGGTAGTTACCGTGTGAGAGATCCTACTCTACTCTGACAATTCCTACGGGTATGACTTTTGGAATTACACTTTGGTTTTCTTAATTATAATCAGATCAGTAGAAGTTCTAATCATGTATCTGATGCATATGCTAATTATATTTTAGAATGGAATTTGTCACATAACTAAGTAAAGCAAACACATTCATACATTTACACATTGTAACATATATAAGTAAAGCTGAAAACCATTTTTTTTTATATTTCATCCTTTCAAGTCCAAAAAATATGGTGTCATAGTACAAAATGGGCCTCACACCCTCAAAATGCATATATAGTTGGTACGTAGCATGACCATGGCATCTACGCTTGTGGTGTCAGATGCGTATCATGATAGAATCTATGGTGTTTGCAAGACGTTAGAAGAGTCGCACCCACACACGAGGTATACCCACCACATGTCGCTACATCGCCTCTGGAAGATCCTCCACTTGAACCATAGGAATCCTATGTGTCAATCGATACATGTTCCCCTACACATTTTGTAGCACTCTCTCTACCTCCTCGCCTACTAGCCCATCTCCTCGGCCCCTTCACAAATTTCATGGGAATACCTATGGACGTCGCGTGCCTACGTATGTGTAACAAATCAATTGTTAATACTTGATACCATGCAAAAATATTTGCGTTTTTTTATTTTTCCTTTATCAAAATTGAAAAACACAAAAAAAATGAAATATATTAAAATCATTTCTTACCAATATCACCATAGGTGGAACCTAGTGGCAATGGCATGTCATGATCCCCTCTGTAGTCAATCCCTCCATAAGGATAGTCGTCAATGGCTATGAACTATCGACACCACCAAAGAAATAAATCATCATTATAGGGGATTGGCACCCTACCACCTCCTAGCCACCTCATCACGTTGGTTGATCCAGAATTGGATCCAAGAGCTTGATGGGGCTTAGAAAGGCCTAAAAATCAAAGTTCTCATAATGGCTTCAAAATGGACATGTGTGTAGGCCTCATCGATACAAACCCAACACAACTTGAACAGGCTCAAACGGATGTCATATGCTTTAGATATCGTGATCTATTCATTTGGCCAAACAAGCAAAACAATGATGAATGTACAATCCATACAGTGCCACGTGGAAGTTGAATGTAAAGGTCGTATGGCCATACAGTTGATGTGGTAGGCACAATTGGTGCTGACGTGGAATCATCTGGAGGTGACATGTGCAAAATGGTCGTACAGGTGATGTGGCAGGGGCACAGTTGGATGCTGACATGGAAGGTATAGGTGTACCTATCCAGGAATGCCACATGTCACCACTACAAGGGTGACATGTGGCATGCCCGTACGATGTACGTATGACACGTGGCATGCATGTACTATGTACGTATGACACGTGGAAGATAGTGACTGGACAAGTTGTGCTGACTATCAGATTTCGACAGGTGGCATTGATTTCAGCGAATGGTATGGTGCCACATGGCCCAAACATGGGCTTCCACGTGGCACCCATTGATTGGCTCATTTGGTTGGAAAAATGTTTGGGATCCATGAGGTTTGAACCCGCGACCTTGGCATGGAAAAATGACTTGGCAGGGCTTGGCTAGCCAACCCACCCTCGCTTTGTTTCTTAACCCTATATGGAACCTTATATATTTATTTTTTCATAGAGGGTTATTCAGACGGAGGTATGGGATGGGGTCTAGCCCCAGCCCTCGACGCACCCATAAAACCATACCACGGGACCTGTGGGTTAATTTGTTTGGCGCGTATGGTATATTATAGCCCCGGTTCTACATATGCCCACCACCAAATGACCAACCCTTTCACATTATGTGTTGGCACGTGAATATTGATACACGTCCAGCTCTGGTTTTCGGTCCTATCGTCAGCATATGACCTGGTGTACAAATGTTTGTGTGCAGAGGTAAAGGTTATCCCCGGTCAGTCGGGCTAGCCCACCAACCAGGGGAATAACCATAGGCCAAAGAATCAGGGGCTATACCCATCTGTAAGCGCATGGATCTCCAAAGCGTAGGACATATGACAGTCAACACGACCAAGGGGCCAAGAGCTAGGGTGGCAACGGTTCAACACTTGCGCAGGCCCACATGGAGGTGCCCATGTGCCCAAGAGTGCGGTGTTTTGGGGGATATTCCCAATTTATGTGCAAAGGTGGGTTTCAATACTATATTATACTGATTTTATTGATTTTATAAGCAGTTTTGGAGATTTTTGGCCAATATTGGGGGATATTGGGCCCTTTTTTAGGCTAGATCTGGGGGGGGAAGTTGGGAGATGGTTACCAACTTCAGATATATATAAACCATGGATTCTTGGATCCATGAGAGGGATATTCAAAGTAGGTTTATCTTGAATATTTTCCAAGCCAAAGCCATTTTTATGCAGGGAAGTTATTGAGGAGCGCACCTTTGCAGGCCATTTCTGGGAGCTCTGGTCATCTGATTTTAGTGTCGTTTCTTTTGTTAGGTTCTAGAGATCTGGTAGAACAAGACCATAATATTTTTGTGACCTTTTTTCACTTATGTGATGTACTTTTAAATATTTGAACAGAAACAATAAAGCCTCACCCATTGAGACAAAGGCCCAAAGACGTAGGCGAGATTGTCGAACTCCATTATCACTTTGGTGTTATATGGTTTGTTGTTCTTCTTACTTTATTTAAGATCTATATATGTGCATATGGCTGTGATGTTTCTTCTATAATTATTCCTCTTTCATTCAACTTCCTAAATGGTTAATAAACACATGCATAATAACTCAACCATTGTCATTTAAAAGATCTTTTCAGATCAAGTGGTATCAGAGCTAGTTGACGTTTGGATTTGAGTTTTGCGTGATTACCAGGGAAAAAATACATCGCGGTGAAGTCAAGATTTCTGAAGAGAATCCATTGATTGCATTGATATAGAGAACTTCTCAAAGCGAGAATATGGAATCAAAAGAGGGACTTTCTCATGATGAGAAAGAGTTTCGAAAAACTTTCTTTGCTATGTCGAAGATGATGAAGTTTTTGTATGATGATTACTTGGAACGAAAGAGACCAGTTCTTGGTGAATATTCAAAGGGGAAAAGTGAAGAGGGAGAGGATCCTCCTAAAATTCCTCCTTCACCTCCATATTCACCTCCTTCTTCTCCTTCTTCTTCAAGTTCAAGTTCTAAAAGAACCACAAAGAAACATGTCCATAAACATAAGAATGAAATGCATTTATTAAAACTTGATGTTAAATTTGAATTACCCATGTATGATGATGAAGTTAATGCAAAGAGACTTAAAAATTGGGTAAGACAGATGGAGGTTTATTGCAGTGTGCAACAGATCAAGGATGAGGCAACTCAGATCAAGTTGGCTTCACTTAGACTTGCAGGCACAACACTCATCTAGTGGAAAAGCAAGTTGCAAAATGACACACAACAAGTGGGTAATGTATTTCCATCATGGAAA